>JAFMSR010002547.1:0-23103 GCA_022818135.1 Saxidomus purpurata
AAAAAATATTTTTTTGATTAAATTTTACTCAAAAGCAGATCTATTTAATAGGTTCGTCTTTTTCAGTTGATAAGTACTATGTTTGCCTGTTTTTGCCATCAGATTTTTCTTTGGCAGATAGAAGGCGAAATAAGCTGGAGACATTATGTACTTAAAAATTGTGTACTTAGTTTAGCAAAGTCTCTAATCTGATATTTTTTAAATTCTGTAACATTTATCCTTCGTAAATTTTGATATCATCTAAAGCGTTCCTTTTTCCAAAAGATTCATATTTTTAAATTTAAGACTATTTTGCCTATTTTGCATATCAAGATTTTTCTTTGGAGATAAAAATTGCATTATGTAAGTGTACCAAATTTAATAACAAAAGTACACATACTTATTTAGTAATAATACAATTAAGTATCAATAAAATGTTCAAATATATGTTCAGTATATGCTTCCGTAGGATGTTATCTCCGTGTAGTTATTTTTAAGTTGATTAAATTATATTTTAGTGTTATTCACACTTTTCTTTTTTTATATTTTAGATCTGGATTTTAATTTGCTACATTTTTGTATTGTTACTGTGTTAGAATAATGTAAAGAAATCGTTTTTATTTGATGAAAACTTATAATGTTTCATTGTAATTGCAGTTTTGAGTGTATGACGTGGTATTTGACAGTTTTTCCTGCCTCTTACATATACGTCGCCATCCCTTGTTGTATCGATCTTTTGTATCATTGTAGTATGGTGACATATGTGAGAGAAACAGGGATGACAGGTTCAAGAAAAATGCAATTTTCTTGCACGTTTTCATAGAATTATCAGAATTATATTGAGCTCCTACAGTTTAAAGAAATGGTCGCTATTTGTTCCCTTTTGATATAATTGCCTTGAGCACATTCATTTCAAAGAAAGAAAGCAACTGGATGTTATCTGTACTGAGAGGACAGTGTCTGTTTTAAATGCAGCACAGTAGTTTTTTTCAAAATGATATTGTGAAAAAATAAGAAATACTTTCTTACATTTTTTTACGTGAAAAAGTGAATAGATACGAAAAAGTTGTACGGTGACATTGTTTAATTTTGTGCAAATAAAACAGAACTGAAAACAGGTTTATCATTACTCTATTTTGTAAATTCATCTTTACTTCGTAAATCTTAATGATGCTCTAAAGCGTTTCTTTTCAGAACTATTCTCAATACATTAATACATTTAAGTATAAGTAAAATGTTTACATACAATGTGCATACATTGTGTTATTATAATATATATATTTTGCAGTTTAACTTTACGTTATATAATCATTCCGCCTTCTGTAATCCTAAATAATAGAGAAACTATTTTTTAACGACAATGTATAAAAATAATGATGATGATGAAAATAAACAACAACAGTCACAACATGATATAGGTGATGGTGCTGATGTTGAAGGTGATGCTGATGATAACATTAATAATAATGATACCACTTATAATGTACGTCAGCTGATTCTTTATATTTTTGTATCATATTTGGTTGAATTATGACCGAGTATTTAAGGGAATGGAATAAAAAAAATTGTCATAGAAGTATTACGAAATGTAAGCCAGCTTCTTCATTAGGAGATACACATTTTTACGATTAGTTAAAACAGGAATCTTATTATAATTAATCCTGACACAAGGTTTACTACAAGGAGTATTGGTTAGTAAGTCTTTCATGATTATCTCCCTTCATCATGTGTATTTATTGTTAAAAATAAAGTTAGAAATTCATTTCACTGTTTTGCTCGATAGTTTTTAAACGATGATAGAATGCAAGTTAATTCTCTCTATAAACAATGTTAATCTGAGCGTGCATGCTTGTAATATAGTTTTGCATAAATAATGCGTATCAGAACTTCAACAGCCAAAATAGTGATATAATTTGGAAGGTATATTATGCTCAATTCCGTCTTGGCGTTTATAGGAGAAATTGTCAATATTGTATAGTTTTATAAATGTATTTACTTCCATAGTTCTGTACTGAATTGTCATTAACTGTTTCTCATTTATATCTGAAATAATAACACCTAAATAAAGATAATAAAAAGTATAAAAGGTTAAAAAGTAAAAAAAAATGTATTTTGTTCTTTTTTAAAAGTTCAGTGCCCTTTGTTTTCATCACGCCATTTGCCAAAAAAATCAGGGGAGTTTACTCTTACTGACTTAATTTTCTAGGATAACAGTTATTTCCCTTTGATTTCACGACGCCATTTGCAAAAAATCAGGGGAGGTCACTGTTACTGACTTAATTTTTAAGTAAAACACAGTAACCTCCCTTTGTTTCGAAAAACGCCATTTGCAAAAGAATCAGGGGAGGTCACTGTTACTGACTTAATGTTTTAAGTCTTTTTAGAACACACAGTTATTTCCCTTTGTTTTCATTACGCCATTTGCAAAAAAATCAGGGAGGTCAGTACTGACTTAATTTTTTAAGGAAAACAGGGTTATTTCCCTTTGTCTTCATGACGCCATTTGTAAAATAAATCGGGGGAGTTCACTCTTACTGACTGAATTCTATTTAGAAAAACAGTTATTTCCCTTTGATTTCACGACGCCATTTGCCAAAAAAAAGGGGAGGTCACTCTTACTGACTTAATTTTTTAGTAAAAACAGTAACCTCCCTTTGTTTCGAAGACGCCATTTGCAAAAGAATCGGGGGAGGTCACTCTTACTGACAATGTTTTAGTATCAAACAGTTATCTCCCTTTGTTTTCATTACGCCTTTTGCAAAAAAAAATCAGGGGAGGTCACTCTTACTGAATTTATTTAGTTAAAGAAAACAGTTATTTCCCTCTGATTTCATAACGCCATTTGCAAAAAAATCAGGGGAAGACACTCTTACTGACCAGTAGTTTTCAAGTTATGCTCCAGACAAGGAAAAGTAACAAAGGGCAATAACTCTGTAATTAGTCAAGAAAGAGTTATGGTTCCTGTGCACTGCACTTCCTCTCAATGTACTTGACCATTGTATGAAGTTGTATTGAATTCCAACCAGTAGATTTCAAGTTATGCTCCGGACAAGGAAATGTAACAAAGGGCAATAACTCTGTAATTACTATAGATAGAGTTATGGTTCTTGTGCACTGCACTTCCTCTTATTGTGCTTGACCATTGTATGAAGTTGCTTTGAATTCCAACCAGTAATTTTCAAGTTATGCTCCGGACAAGGAAATGTAACAAAGGGCAATAACTCTGTAATTACTATAGATAGTTATGGTTCTTACGCACTGCACTTCCTCTTATTGTGCTTGACCATTGTATGAAGTTGTTTTGAATTCCAACCAGTAGCTTTCAAGTTATGCTCCGGACAAGGAAAAGTAACAAAGGGCAATAACTCTGTAATTAGTCAAGATGGAGTTATGGTTCTTGTGCACTGCACTTCCTCTTATTGTGCTTGACCATTGTATGAAGTAGTATTGAATTCCAACCAGTGGTTTTCAAGTTATACTGCGGACAAGGAAAATGCAACGGACCGCCTGACCTCCTGCCCGACCGACCGCCCGACCGCCCGACCGACCGACCAACCACCGGGTGACTCCTATATACCCCCCCAAACTTCGTTTCGGGGGTATAATAGCCAAGATACATATTACATTGTCTTTCAAATATGATTTAAGGCGACATTTGACTATGTATCCCGATATGAAGTCGGATTTTGCGCATCATTTTAGTCCTTGAAAATTAGAAAAAAGTCCTTGAAAAGTACTTGAATTTTGTCTCGGAACTTCTGTATGAACCATGTTATAACTCTTTCCTTTCTGGATTGTCTCCCTTTATTTCTCTTCTGTTGCAGTTTGTTTTAATATGTAATTATTTCACACTTTAAATATGTGTATTTTTGTCAATGAATAATGGCAATCATTTGAAACATCACCACTTAATGGTATTTGATCAGCCATGCATATAAGTGATGTAATACGCATACAATAAAACAACATTGTTCTTACACACTGTTGCTCTCTTAAATGTTACATTCAATAGGAGTAAAAACTCGTGGTCAATATTGTTTGCGCTACATCAGTTTATTTGTAGTTATATTCTTAGTCTGACCTTTTTACTGTTTTGTTTTATGACATGTTTGTATATAATTTTTATAGTTTCTTATTTTGCCTGTTATATTTTAGCATTGTAGTGTCCCTACTTTTGATATGCAATACTGACCATAATTTCCAAATTGCCTTTTTCGATAATAATGATAATAATAAAATAAAACATTTGATTTACTTACAATGTGGCCTTCAGAAAAGAAATAACATTTATACAACAAACAATTGAATGAATGACTGGTGGATGAATGAGAATGAATGAATGAATGAATGAATGAATGAATGAATGAATGAATGAATGAATGAATGGATGGATGGATGGATGGATGGATGGATGGATGGATGAATGGATGAATGAATGAATGATAATGGATGGATGAATGAATGAATGATGCATGATAATTGATGGATGAATGAATGAATGATAGATGAATGATAATGGATGAATCCAGGCATGAATAACCTATGCACTGGCTCATGGTGAGATGCACATTCCATTTACTTGTTGATCTCTGGTTGTATTGCAAATTATCATAAGACTGGATTTTGAATAAAGTTTATAAATAGTTCAAAAGGTTTTTTACATTCACTCCAAACATCAATAAGATGTTGCACTCCATAACCTCAAGCAATTAGCTCTCAACAATACATCATTGTTCCTGAAAAAATATGTGGTGCCGTTACCTTTCTTTCATTGAAGTACCGTGGAATATCTACAAAAGCCTAGAAAAGATATGCTATACTTCAACAATACACCCACCTTTAGAAAAAGCACAGATACTACAATGTTTATCAGATCTACTGTATTTCAATGTCATCACTCTACCAGTACTCTCAGTGCTTTGATTTATAGACTGGAACAAACAAATACTAAGGGTAAAATTGACCAGAATTCTTTTGTTAGAACTAACCTGAACATTACTATGCATATAATAAAATAATTGCAGTTGTTAATCCCCTTTTTACAGAAATACTCCATTACTGCCATAGTTGTTAAAGGTGGCAAGGTTTTGGCAGTTTTGATGGATGCTGTTTCATCGAGGAGAAGGGCTTGGAACTTCTATACCGTGTTTAACAAGTCTACCAAAATTTGTGGTAGGGTAAAAGAAAATGACTCACATTCCTAAAACAGTATTCAGTGTAGAGGAATGGATAGGTTCAGTAATGATAAGTATTCCAAAACCTAGTAATACAGGCCTTTCAATGTCTGGTTGGTGCAGTCAAAGTGATAGCAAAACCTAGTAATACAGGCCTTTCAATGTCTGGTTGGTACAGTCAAAGTGATAGCAAAACCTAGTTATACAGACCTTTCAATGTCTGGTTGGTACAGTCAAAGTGATAGCAAACCATAGTTATACAGGCCTTTCAATGTCTGGTTGGTACAGTCGAAGTGATACCAAAAAAGTTGAAAATACATGTACAAGTGGACTAAGTAAATCAATAAGGAAAAGCCAACATAACCTCTACTATGGATTGAAAGTTATGCATGCTAAATAAAACGTACACTTAACCAAGTCTCTAAAGAGCTAGTAGAAAAGCATGGCTGTTACAACTTGCCTAGAATGCTCCTCTTTTTGATAGTGTTGAGAAGGGTTTAAACTGTAAATGTCTTCCTGTCACAACTATTTTGTGACCGAATCCTCACAAGGAATTCCTCTAATCATCATTTAAGAAAGAAGTATCTACTAGCACCAGTGATTGAAAGTAGGTGTGTTGATACTTAACAACAGAGGAAAAACTGACAGTGACAGCTGCTATGCTTTTCAGTAATGTTACTTCCAGTACAGATTTTAGATCAGTTTCATTTAATTACTTATTAATGATGACCATAGTTTTGATTTTTGACATATTTATGCCCCTTTTTAACTTAGAATTTTGTCACAGTTTTTACCAGACTATTGTTTGAAATACTCGAAATTGCTTACTTTTGAAATGTCACAGAATAGTTATGCAGCATGCAGCGGTCATGCTTTTTTAATTTTATACATATCAATTTTGAAACCTTACAAAGTTATTCATGATCAAATGTACAAGGTGATGTATTTCTTTTAAATTATCCCCCCTCCTCCCCCCAGTTGGCTTACATAATCCAGAGTAAGGCTTTGCAAGTAATGTTCATTTACAAAGGTCTTTGAACAAGTTTCATATCTTTGACCTTAATTCTTATAGACAATTACACAATACACCTGTTCTTAGACAAAAAACCCCATTTTACCGACAAGCTTTCGAATAGTCAAGCATGCTGTCATGAGACAGCTCTTGTTATACTTATTATACCCCTGAACCCCTGAATCTTCGTAGGTATATAAAACCATTGGTTGGTTTATTAGTCGATCAGTCGATAAGTCGGTCAGTTGGACTGTTGCATTTTCCTTGTCCGGAGCATAACTTGAAATTTACTGGTTGGAATTCAATACAACTTCATAAAATGGTCAAACTCATTGAGAGGCAGTGCAGTGTACAAGAACCATAACTCCATCTTGACTGATTACAGAGTTATTGCCCTTTGTTACTTTTCCTTGTCCGGAGCATAGCTTGAAAACAACTGGTTGGAATTCAATACAACTTCATACAATGGTCTAGCACAATGAGAGGAAGTGCAGTGTACAAGAACCATAATGCCATCTTGACTGATTACAGAGTTATTGCCCTTTGTTACTTTTCCTTGTCCAGAGCATAGCTTGAAAACTACTGGTTAGAATTCAATACAACTTCATACAATGGTCCGGCACAATGAGAGGCAGTGCAGTGTACAAGAACCATAACTCCATCTAACTGATTGCAGAGTTATTGCCCTTTGTTACTTTTCCTTGTCTGGAGCATAACTTGAAAACTACTGGTTAGAATTCAATACAACTTCATACAATAGTTAAGCACACTGAGAGGAAGTGCAGTGCAAAGGAACCGTAATTGACTAATAACAGAGTTATTGTCCTTTGTAAATTTTCTTTGTTCGGCACATAACTTGAAAACTATTAGTTTGAATTCAATGCAACTTCATATAATGGTCCAGGACAATTAGAGGAAGTGCAGTGTACAAGAACCATAATTCCATCTTGACAAATTTCAGAGTTATTGCCAAGAATAATATCTCTATTTTATTTTTTTTGCAAAGTATCCTGTTACTACTAACTTCCTCAGTTTATAGAGCAGTCTTTCAAGGGTATTAATCACATTTAGTGATAGGTCTAGTTTACATCAGTTTTATACTAGATCTACTTCATTTATAGACCAGATCTATTTCATTAAGACCTACTTCATTTATAGACCAGTTCTACAAACTAGATATATTTCATTATGATCTACTTCATTTATAGACCAGATCTACAAACTAGATCTATTTCATTAAGATCTACTTCATTTATAGACCAGATCTAGAAACTAGATCTATTTCATTAAGATCTACTTCAGTTATAGACTAGACCTTTCTACATTATTATAGACCAGATCTATTTCAATTGTGTGCCAGATCTACTTCAGTTATAGTCTTATGGACCATATCTACTTCAGTTATAGACCAGCCCTGTTTCAGTTTTAGACCAGATTAATTTCAGTTATGAGTTGTAGTCCAGATTTACTTCAGTCATAGGTTGTGTTATAGGAAAGTAAAATTCTGTATTGTCAGATATTCCTCTACAACACACAGAAGGTATAGATTATCAGCAAATCCTATGTTATACTCTTAGAAAATTGTATTGATACTAATTCAGTTGCACTTTGATTCATGTTACTAGTTTCATATACTGACAAGGTAAATTACTGAAAGAAAGTAGTGAGGCAGTTTAAGACATTGAAGTAAAACATTCTCTGTAATATGACATATAATTTTTTTTATTCAGCTGTAACTTTATTCTTCTTTTGTAGGTCAAAAGATATTGAAGTTAGTGTTGATGCTGGTTGGCAGAAGCGTGTGAGTGGCAAGTCTTATGACAGTTTGTCAGGTAATAAACATTTTTGGTACGTAATATTTTAGGTCGCCCTGCCAGCATGTATGATCGAGCTAATCCAGACTGGGCACCAACTTTAAAGCTTGGTGAGCCTCTACAGACTCCTACTAAATCGCAGAAGAAACAGACCAAGGTTGAGTCAAATTGTAAAAGGTATGCAATCTTTTTTCAAATGTTGAATAAGCAGTGTGTTTTTTAAATTGCACCTACATACACAAAGAGGATTTGAACCCTTAGTCATGTGTAACCGTTAAAAGTACATCGCCCGAGCTGGATTTGAACTCGGGTCCTCCAGTACCCTAAGCGGACACTCTACCACGTCGCCATATAAGCTAGCACAATGGCAAGGAAGTACAAGTGCCGTATTATACCTCTGCTAGACATGTGTCGACATAAAGAAAACAAAAGTCTGGTTAGACCACTAAATGTTAGTTCGCGTCTACCACAAACGAGGTAACAGTAATTACCAATAAACAAATGTAAGCGACTTCTCCAAATGCATCCCACATCAGTACAACTATTGTGCATTTGTATAAGATCTATATGCATATCACAGGCAATAAGCACGTAGCCGGGATTCAAACCTGTGCCAATTGGTAGATAATCAATACATTTATGGAGGATTATGAAAACAGTTTTCAATTTCACAATCAAATATTTAATCTTCAAGATTCTTCTTCTTGAATGTTGAATTTACACCTTTTTGGAACATTCTAGTATGTACATTAACTTTGTGATGTCATTTAAACAATGCTCTTATTTAAACCGTGTTATTATATTTCAGATTCCAAAGAGTGTTGAAGAGGGGTGAGACGCGGGAGAAACACCATGTAGCCCGAGCACTTCTTGACTTACAGTCTGATACATTGGAAAGCCATTAACCTTTGTTCACAGCTGTGCTACTTGTGTATGAGAGCCCAGTCAACTCCACAAAATCTCCAGAAGACAGTGAACCCCTGGAGAGTCCAACTGTGCAAGTCACACAGAGCCAGGTTGACAGTGAAATTCAAAGACTAATCTCTGAAAACATGCAGTTGAGATCTGAGATGCAGTCATATAAGTTGACACAGGATAGCTTTGAAAACAATGATGATAAAGTTAAATATTACACAGGCCTACCAAATTTTGAAACCCTTATGTTGTTGCTGAACATAGTAACTCCATTCATTTCAATGAAAAACATGCGCTTGGGTGTATTTGAAAGACTATTGATGACATTAATGCACTTGAAATTAAACCTACCTATTAGGGATTTGGCATTTAGATTTAACATTTCAACATCAACAGTGTCAAGGATATTTCTTGTTATCATATATATACTTTATGTAAGGCTTAAATGCTTGATTTATTGGCCCGAGAGAGAAGAGCTACAGAAAACTATGCCCATGGAATTTAGAACATACTTTTCAAAAAAAGACTTCTGTAATAATAGACTGCTTTGAAATTTTTATTCAAAGACCGAAAGCTCTTATGGCTAGGTCCCAGACATGGAGTAATTACAAACACAATAATACTGTGAAATACTTAATAGGCATTACACCCCAAGGCTCTATTTCTTTTCTGTCTGCTGCCTGGGGAGGACGAGCCTCTGACAAATTCATTACAGAGAGCAGTGGGATTTTAGACAGATGTTGAAACAACCCGAAAGAGTGCACATGTAAGAATACACGTTGAACGAGTGATAGGTCTCGTGCAGAATAAATATACTATATTGCAAGGAAAACTGCCAATTGACTATTTAATGAATGAAGATGGTAGCATTCCAGTTATAGACAAAATAACGACAGTTTGTTGTGCTTTAACAAACATGAGTGAGTCTGTGGTTGGTTTCATACTAATGATGTATAAAGAAATAGGTTACTCTATAACAACTGTGTGAACATGCAGATAGCAGTTTTCAGCATGGGAGATTATATTTAAGAAATAATATGTATCTTGTTCTGTAAATAAACAACTAAATACCAAGGGAAACATCACAAGTGGCCACTTAAAGAGGGTGATATATATACAGTCAAACTTATGAGCAAAGAAAACTACCAGGAAGGTGCTGTAACAGTGTTAGTTGACAGTTTTAATTTGGATATGTTTGCACAATATAGATATTTTTGTCCATCTGCGTGTGATTGGCCATTACAAGCAGGGTCATGCTATTTGCAGTTGACCTCAAATACAAAAAATTGTTTGCTGATATGTAGGCTAAATAATTCTTATTTATTTATTTATTGTATTTATTCTGATACTAAATAAATTGTCCAATTTGTTACATATGTATCCTTTGTTGATTATCTAGTGTAAAATTTTTTTTCTTTGTAAGACGAAGACCTGTTTAATAAGAAGAATCAGTTAACCAATTTCCATATATAACATATGTATGCCACTCCAATTTCCATATATAACATATGTATGCCACTCCAATTTCCATATATAACATATGTATGCCACTCCAATTTCCATATATAACATATGTACGCCACTCTTACTTTGAGAATGTTTTATTTCATGCATTCAACCTAAGCAACGTAGGAAATCCAGTGAATATTTGCTAGCCATTAAATTTTACCCCGGTAGCAGGCATTGATTCTGCATTTTTACCAAGTGTAGATTATGATCAGCCTGTAATGCTGGCTTTAAAGACATTTAGTTGTTCACCAATTGCTCTACATTTTAAGCAAGTATTTTTGCAATACAACACTTAATATTTGTTTTCTCCACTATTTCTTGTAAAGATGTCCGAGTTGACAGCAGCAAGTTTAAAAGTTACGACTTGAGAAACTTATCCCTGCAGTCTAACCATAATTTGGTAATCTTTACAGACAGACGGTTTACCTATTACCTATTTTCCCTGGGAAGAACCAGTACTACCCTACTGTCAACTTTCTCAGAAAAAGGGACCTAGTCTGTAGCAAGGATTGAACCCATGTCCCTTAATTAACTGGATGTTACAGCAATTTCAAGTCAGTGACTCTAACCATTTGAACTAGAAACAAACATTTTTTTTAAAAAACAATCTTTTAATTCATGTAATTCATGCAATTCAGGCTGTGTATTGAACACCCCAGCTAAATTCATAATACAGAGTCTTTGAATCTGAAAACATTTATGAATTATGAGCAACAATTCGATCACATACATGATATATTAATGTACAGTAGGTCAAAGTTCAATACTGTTAACTTTGACTCTGAAAGAATATATGAATAATGGGCAACAATTCGATCACATACATGATATATAAAGGTATAGTAGGTCAATGTTCACCACTGTTAACAGTAACTTAAAACCATAAGACAGTCTTTGAATCTTAAAACATTAATACAACAATTCATTCATATACATGATAGATACATTAGATAGAAGGTCAATCAGATCTATGCATTTTTGACATGCAGTCAATGTTCTCAAGTTCACTTCCACATTGTTTGTCTGCAAGTAGGGCAGTAATAAAGTGGTTTCAGTTTTCTTTTTATTGAAATGCACTGAAAATGAAGTAAACCATGGGGACAGTTTTCATTTGTACATTTTACAGTCTTTTCAGTACATTCAGTTATTACATCACCACACACACAGCGAAGTCCACTAGTAAAGCAGTCGGACAAACAGCTGTTCTTTTTACCACTCAATTTAGGCATTAACAATGTTTTTCTAACTTTAGGCTGAGTTTTATCAATAGACTGAGGCTGAGTTTTTGAATTCAGTTGTTGCAGACTGATTGAGTATTTAAGCATGCATCACTAAATAATGTTCTTTGCTGATCTCTCTGCTTGTTAAATCTTTCCCTGGAAATCAGACTTCCTGTTAGTTCTGGAAGAACAACATGAACAAAAACATTTCTGGATTTTTCATGAATTTTCTGTTCTAAATCAGGATTTGGCTCAACTCTTTGCACCAAGATCTCTGATGGGGACCACACAACAAAGTCACAATAATCCTTCTGTGTAACCGTAAGCTGCGTTTGAACTTGATAGGAGTATTAGTGCTTTTCCCTCAGTTGTCCATTACTGATGTAATCAACACTGGAAAGACCTTTATCTTTGGCAGTGTATGGACACTTCACTTCGACAAGGCCTTCCCCACAGCAGTCGCAATTAATGAATCCATCAGGACTGGCACCAATATATGGGTAATTAGAATTTATACTC
Source organism: Saxidomus purpurata (assembly GCA_022818135.1). Taxonomy (NCBI): domain Eukaryota; kingdom Metazoa; phylum Mollusca; class Bivalvia; order Venerida; family Veneridae; genus Saxidomus; species Saxidomus purpurata. The sequence continues at coordinate 12,143 of JAFMSR010002547.1, forward strand.
AGTCCACTCTTGGTTACAGAGAAGTTCTCATGCTGGCTTCTCATTGTTAATTCATACGCTTTCAACGCCTCCAATTCATGCTTAAGCCCATAATCTGTAGCTTTGGATCTGAATGGTTTGCTACCACACACAGCCAGAACAGTAGATATGGCAGGGTGCTCTGTACTGGTACTACACACAGATTTAATGTTTGATGCAGTTATTCTACCTAGCCTAAAGCGAAACCACTCCTTTGGTCATGTGTTAGTCTTTCAACATTGATAGCCTGCTCAGGGGTCACTGTGATAGATTTTCCCAATTCAATGCAATGCTCTCTTAGGGTCTCTGGAGACATGTCTAGGTACCTGTCATCTCGCAGATCAACCAGCGGCTTAGCGAGTTTTCCGTCTTGCAAAATCTCTGGAATTAACTCATCTTGGAATCCGGTCGAGACAGTCAGCACAGATGCCCTTGTCTTTGCTACATGCAGCTCTCGCAATTACTCCCACCTTTCTTCTGCTGTAGGTTCGAGAACATCAGGCATCTTCTGTGATGATCGCTCTTCAATATCCTCACCTGAATAAAAAAGAATGTGCTTAACAGAATGAAAAACCTTACAAAATATACATTAAAAAGTATTTGTTCTTATTCATACAAAAGAGATATTATATTTTAATTCCATACAGACATGTTGCAATATCTGCAGTCACAGCCATACAGAACAACACTTAAAGAGGCACTCTCTACATCTAGCCGATTATTTTCTTGAAACATAAATAATATGTTCAATTAATGTAAAATGATAAATAAATGCAATTTCAGAGAAGAACCTAAGGTGAAAAATGCCTCATTTTACCACAATTAATTAATATAAAGGCTTTCTGTAATAAATCGCATCCACCCATTGATTGTACAACAACAACTCTACATAGATTATTGAATGATTTATGGTACTGCAGTAAATTTTAAACTGCTGATTTTATCGATAATGTCTGGGAGTACATAGCTGAAACTTTTAGGTTAAGTTGAAACACTTAGATTATATAATTTATGTTTTGGAGATTATTCAGTTGACATCAGTTATAGGGTATGTCCCTTTAAAGAACATGGTAAATAAACAGATTCATTTTTTTATCTAATGTTACCATGCCGGAACTATATGTATATGTATTTGCCTTTAAGCAAACTGTAGATCATGATCACCTTTAACATTCTGACTGACTCTGTTCAATATTTAGTAGAGAATTAAATATTAATTTATATATCGTTCCTTCAAAAATGGAACATTAACAATAAATTGTCCATTATTATGGAAATGGTTAAAGCCTAAAGGTAAATAAAACTCAGTAAGGCAATAATAATGTTCAAGTCTTGAAACATTCATCTTACCATTTATTTGGCAGTCAAGTCACCTTTTCTTTGTTGCCACCGAAGTGAAATCAATATCACCAACTTCAGCATAGGGGACCTTGTCAACTGCCTAAGGCATGGACCAGTTATGCCTTTACTTGTGTTACAGTTATGCGAAACATAAGGCGGTGTGTAGATTCAATGTGGAATAACAGGGCTCCTACATGGCCGCATGTTTCTCCGAGTCCGGCCTTACAGTTGCAGTGTGCAGCTTCCACCATTCCGGTTTTACTGGCAATGATCCATGGATGCAAAGGTGTTGCATTCATCTGCTGAGAATGTCAAACCTGAAATTATAAGTTAGTGAATTAAGTACAATTGCTTACAACTGCATTAATAATGTAGGCGGAGAGCTGAACTAGTAAACTGAGAATCAATAATTCAGGTTTTACAAGTATGAAATTATATTTATGTTCTATATTCATTCCATTTCATGCATTTACACTTATGAAAGATGGTATTGCAAGAAATAAAAATATAGTTTCATAAATCATGTGGTTAACAGTGGTTACTGAACTTCTGAAGAAGTTTTGAACTAAAACATTTACTTAGGATAAGACTCGAATACATCTTGCAGTGCAGATACGGGTTACTATAAACGAACTAATCTAACCTAAAATTGGACTAAATATAGTGTATATATACGTTTTCAGGATTTTAACAATGAAATAAAATTTGATTTGATTTGATTTGATTTGCATGAAGCTCTACCAAAATGTTAAAAGAATTTCATTCCAGTCAGAACTCTGGTTGCTATTATACGATATACTACTTCATATGACGACATTGACTACACTTGGTACGGAAATTAGCCAGTACCTCTAGGATCAAGTTATCTCCCTTGAATTTAAAACACCATTTGTAATACAGACTCTATAAACAAATCAAGTACATGTACTTCAAACATTAAATTATAGGTATACACAAGGGCATTACCACGTCATATTTACATGTTAATTCCTATGTAATATTTGTGTTCATCTTTTAATGTATCAAATGTCCAGTGCATTCTGTAATGTACAGTATGTTAATCAGCATCAGTATGTTTTCAGACGCTGTTCTACATCATTATTAATATGAAAATAGGCAATGCTTATATCGGCGAAAGCATAAGGTGTAAGGTCTGTTCTAAAACTTTGAAATAAGGCACTGCCTATGATGGGGATTTATCAACGGATGCTACAGCCATGGCAATACGGTAATTGTACAGCATTTCCCGATAGTATACTGGTATCCTACATGTTAACTGGACGTTCAATCATCCGGACAATTTCGATTTGCACGTAATTAAACAGTTATCCTTTGATTCAACGTGTAATGAAGATACCCAGATCATGAAGACGCTTTCCGTGTCTGTGAGTGTCGTCAACTTATCACTTAGGTGAACAGCATTAATGAATTTGATATATATGTACCGAACTTGCCTTATGTTTTGATTGCAGATGGCCATTGTCACGTGGGGGCTTAATATAGCAATGCACATGCGCACCTGCGCAAATGTATAGCGATATCAACATTCTGTTTCAACATTAGTTTCAATAAACTTTTAACAGTTGGGAATGGGGAAGACCTTGCGAATCATTAAGAAAATACTAAAATCTTAAAAAAAGTAATCAGTTTTCGTTAAATTCATACTGAAAGCATTAAATAACACATTTAGTACATTAAGACCTAAATCAATGCAACCATGACGAACCTCGGTTCAGGATTAATGCTATAAATAGTAACCAGTTGTTTTTCCGAGAATGCCACTTGTTTACCTTTAGCTGTACAGAGCATAATGTGAGAAAATCAACCAGAAAGAAAAAAATCTGATGAAATAACAGACATTTTATACAAATAAACGATTGTCCGGATGATTGAACGGACGTTGCATATTTCGGGGATGTTTCACTGGTTATGTTATTACTCGAATTGAACTAGAAAACATATTTTGTGACCTCCGCAAAGTATAAGGATGCGTACAGCTGAGACCGAAGTTCACTGTGTGAAAATTTCGTGTTTCTATCTGCAATATTGGCATAATTATGTAGAAAAAGGTCCCGTTTCTGTCCGATTAATTGAAAGAAACCAGTAGTATCATACAGAGACGTTTTACACTAGCTAAAATCAGATACAACCGGAAGATTCTATTATAAATAACTGCTCAAAATAGGGGTGTGCCATATACCTAAGTAGCCAGGTACGTATCGATCGATAAATACAAAGTGTACTACCTGACCTTTATTGTGAGTTGCATTGTTTTAAAAAAAGTATTTACATGCAACGTTTGTAATTAAATAAATCCATCTGAATGTTGTTTAATTTAACAAAATTCGTAACAAAGCTGAAACGGAAATATAGGTACTTTCCATGACTGAATAGAATACGATCGCACATCTTGAAAATTTAGAATCTAACTTCAAACATTATTTTAAAACGATAATATTACAATCCCATCCTTGTGGTGTCAATGTAAAATGGGCATATTTAAATAGATCTGTACAGGTATCTTACAAGCATGGTGTGAACAGATATACATCGATGAGTGTACAGAAATTTTCACAAGACCTTCATATGCAGCTCCCCGAATGTGATCGAAAGAGTACAAAAGTTATTCTTTCACGGTTTTGTTTGTACTCCTGTATATTATATACATGAAGTAAATTCCGTGAATGTCTTGTGATTTCACCAACTTGCGTGCAGCCAGTGAGTTGATATGTCATAGAACTGTTACACTAATTATTATCATAATATTGTGTGTGTAGCCAATGACACTGAAAATAAATTTGCACGCGAGAGTAAATATAGCAGTCACACTGACGACATGTACATTGTAACGTTCTAGTTGGAAACAAAATGTCCGTGTCAAAAGCATTCAGTTTTTAATTGCACATAGTTTGTCGTTTTCCCGTCGTTTTATTTTAATGAAATTCGTTAGTATATGTTTTCATTATCATTGATTGTATGTTTTTACGTCAAAACGTAAAGTAAAAATATATAGATAGTTAAAGCGTGATAACATGTTCTCGCTGCACAACATGATGCTATCAAGATTGGTCAATGAACATTCATCATGTATAATACATGTACATATTAATGAAATAGACAAATTGTATATGAGATAAAATTACCCGCTTGCCATGTCTGTCGTTTCATTTTCTTGTCCAAATTTTGTTGATTTGAATTTTTTTCCGAGCCTCGTTAACCCCAACTCTTTCCTGAAAATAAAAGGATAGGAGAAGCCTTAGGCTTTCAAAGTAAACGTTCTGTGTTCACTGTCGGGCTGGCATTACATGTAGACTGGAAATATTGATTTCACAGAAACAAAATTTCAATTTTGAACAAGTAAAGATTTCGACAGGCAGGTAACTTTGTCAGAAGCCAAATATGACATAAGTGTTTGAATAGCTAACAAGTGCTGTGACTCAAATTATCAATTTCGGAAAAAAAATTCTTCTCATTTTGGCAAAACATGGACAGGACAATGTGAAAAAGGCATTTTATGAAAAAAGTATCATATGATGATCAATTATGTAGGATGGTGTACTGCACTTTTAATGAAAATTAAGCAGCTAATACTATTCGTTATATCTTAAAGCACTGAATTGTACACACATGTACAAATATTGTCATACGCATAAAGACAATTCAAACAAGGCTTGAGAATATGCACCCAAAACTGTCCTTTTCGATTTTATTTAAAAAAAGTATATCATGACTTCCCCCATTAGATACTAGTTCTAGCGTAAAGTTCCGGGAACACAATACATTAATAATAATTCATGAACTTGCGGTAGCGATTTAGATTATCAGCAAGAGATATCATTGAATCATTCACAAAGAAATGACCCCTGCCCCTGAATCACCGCAGGAATTCTACACATGTAATTGTAAAATTATATATATTTTCTCCCATATAAACAACATCTCGGCGGATTTACCGTTTTGAATTTTTTGCAACGGGCTGTAAATATTACAAATACACATATCACACGGTAATATAATAATGTGTTTCATTTTCTTATTTTGGAATCCAGACACCTTCGTGTGACCTCGTAAGAAACCTCGAGTCTATGGGTTCAAACTCTGGTTATGAAGGTTGGTTTTACGGCACAACCTGTCAACAAATATAATTGAGTAACAGGGAAATTTCGTACTGAACTTGAATTGTAGCGAGACTTCTCGGGATAAACTGAGGTGTAACCTCACGACTTTGTGTATCTTTGAGAAGGTATCGTTTGGTAATAAATTACCTGGACTCCAATTGCTTCAAAACTTTCTTAACTCTATGCTGCTACGCCAATTTTACAGAAAACATTTTATGCCAAATTTAGGTAAAAGTATCGTTTTGTTGTCATTCATGCAGATCGTTTTCTGGTTCTGTTACTTTTGAGTATCAGAATATTCGGACGTAGCCAACGGACTGGTGATTGGACAGTGCATAAACTGCCACATTTAGTAACTTACGGGTCATGTACAGTAAATGCAAACTGGCTGAAATAGAGATTTCAGATAGCAGTTGTTCAGATTTTTTTTTTTTTGAATAATGAATTCTTGACAAGTCCACTAAAATATTCGAGTGGTTAAGATCAGGGATCAGGAAAACCGAAAATTTGCCGCTCTGGACCGATTTTCAACTTGCTGGACCGATTCACGTCACCAAAAGTTGCTTTAAAATCGGTCCGAGATTAAAAAAAAAAAAAGCCATAAAATCCCTCAAAATATGATAAAAGAAGTTGCTTGTGTATTTTCACATAGCATCTGTGTTATTAGCACCTATTCAATACCCCAATAAACGTGTCATGTTAATAACCCGCGGCGGTCTTTACCTAATTGGTCCAACACACCAGATCTACAATACCTCAGGCGTCGCTAACACATTATTGATTAAAGGATTTTATTAAATTAATTTATTGTGTTTGCAGCTCCGATTGACTTTATGCTGGACTGATTGTCTTTAGGCCGCTAATCATTACCTACACTTTGAAATGACCAAACTGTTCCAACATTACTTGTGGAACGTGTACGGGATCTGTATCATAAACATGTACCTGATGTACGCTTCCTTATACCTGTACTCATCGGGCTGAACAAGGTCTGTACAATCATGTCTTATTGCATATGTTACTATATATATAGTTTCAAATTTGCCTTTGATTGTCGGTGATACGGGCTGGTAAAACGATCATGTGACGTAGTGTGCCGATAACTGATATCGGCACACTTGCTAGTGTGCCAGAAAATTCGTATTGAGGCTATTTCCGGTCAACTGTGTAGCAACGTTAGACTGTCGGCACGTGAAACGTTGAAGTAATTGACAACGTAGACGTAACAGAAAATGGCCGCCGAAAGGACACAGAAGTCTCTTTCTCAACGTTTATTGAATTTAGAATTTAGGCTTATTGAGCACCGAAATGTGGAAACTGACACGTTTGCTTTTGTGGATAGTATGAATAATTTATTCATTCAATGGCATTTATCTTTATGAAATAGTATAAGTATTGCAGGAATGTGCGTTTTGTATCTTTTTGTCTTATCTTTTCCCATTTTCAGCAAAACTGATGTTCAACATATGCAATAAAAAGGTAGATTAATAGGGGCAGGTGTGCTTAAGCGATATTGGCACACTTGGTTCAAATTGGCCCTCGGGCTAAAATCCTCAGGCCAATAGCTCACCAAGTGTGCCAATATCGCCTAAAGGCACACCTGCCCCGTATAATTACCTCTACATATCAGTTATATAATAGAATCATGTTGTGTGAATACGAACATCACTACTTTATAATCATTGTAAAAAGAGGAGAAAGAAGAGAGAAGAAGTGTTAGATTTAGATTAGTTGTATTGGTGTAAGGTTAGTTTTTGCACAGAAGGGCTCATAAATAATGTTTTCATATATTATTCACATCATTTTATGAAGCAATTACACATTTTTATAGAATGAAAAAGTGTTGCAAGTTATGGTTTTAGCAATTTGGGTTGAATGGATTTACAATATGTGGACACAAGAGGAAAGAGATAGGATAATGTTCTCTTACTGAAGAAGTTTTCTATTGTTATATAGCACTCCTGTGTCAACATAGGGGTGAGTTATTGTATCAATGGTGTCCTGTGTATTAAAGTCCAACCTTACTAGAAAGAATGACACTGGGAGGATGGTACTCAGCTAAAGGGAGGTTGTATTTTGAGATATTGTTGCCTTTGTAGGGAGGTTTGTTATAAATGTGAGGCATAGATGAGTTTTACTGTATATGATATATTTCAGGATGAAGTGATTGCAGCATTGCCCAAACTGATCAAACTCAATCCTGTTGTAGTGAAGGAAGTGTTTTACAGATTATTAGGAGGGCATGGTATGCTTATAAATATGCTAACAGTTTGACTGACTGTTGTATTTAGATTGGCAAAGACTCTTACTGCAACCAGTACACCAAAGAAATTGTTGGTGCATTATGGTGATATAACTGTTTCAAGACTGCAGCCAGGATTTGAGCCAGTACTGTTTACATGAATACACCTAGCAAGCCTTTGACCACTCAACCATTGTAACATCTAAAAAATGATTTGCTGATAATCAATGTCTGAGGTACTACCGTACTTCAGTAACTTCCCACCAAATAGAAAACTTGCAGTTTATGTATTTTATTATAGCCATATCAATATTCAAGACATTTTAAAGATGATTGAGTTCACAGTTTACTAATTTGGTCAGTTGTACGAGCTGAGTGTTAGACAGCTAATCTTCCATACAAACAAGTTACTCTCTAATTATGTAATTATTCTCTTTCAAATTTTTGCTATGAAATAAAGGAAGTTAAAGCCACAAATTGTAACGTGTTACAGGGGATGTGGCGTATCAGTCACCTTTGACCCCAGCCAAACTGCTTATAGCCCTCCATAACCTGGATGATAAAGTTGACATGAAAGCCACCATCAAAGGTTTTATAACACTTAATTTTAACAGAATACTAAACTGTAAATGTGAAATTATTTGTGTTTTCCCCCCCCCCCCCCCACCCCCCCCCCCCCCCCCCCCCCCCCCCCCCCCCCCCCCCCCCCCCCCCCCCACCCCCTTTTTTTTTTTTCCTTTTCCCCCCCATATTTTAAACCCCCCCCCCCCCCCCCCCCCCCCCCCCCCCCCCCCCCCCCCCCCCCCCCCCCCCCCCCCCCCCCCCCCCCCCCTTTGTGTTTATGTTTTAATAACATGTATGATTGAATTAATTTAATGAATTTTGTTCATAATTCAGTAGGTCTTACCTGTTTAAATACTTTAGTTATATTGTAATAAAAAATCTGTTTCCATTTGTCAGCTTGAAACAAAGAAATGTTGAAGTATTGTTTGACGATGCTGTTTGAGATTTGATAGTAAATAATGCCCATAATTGACTAATCGCTGATACGAATCAGAAACCTTCAGTAATCATTAACTATGCATTTTACCACTTGCAAGCAAGTGTAAGTGTAGAAATATTTTGTTTGGTGCTAAATCTCTTATCAGTTTCTATACACATGCATGTAATGATTCTTGTTCCACGGCTACAAACCTCTGTTTTGCGGAGAAGAAGATTTATACCCAGGAAGTTTTGGCGTTTATAGTGATGCAAAATCTTATGGAGCGTACCCAACTGCCAACACTGTTCATGAGAACTGTTCTACAGTCATTATCAATGTACCCAAGACTTCTCGGACTGGTACTCAACATATTACAGAGGCCACGGACCTATATACACATGGATTGGCAACACTCGTATCTTCCTTTACAAGTTCAACCTTTTTATCGCAGATGGCGAGATTTTATGCGAGATTTTAGCATCGATGGACAATATCCGAGGTTTGCCGAAAACGAAAACTCCCAGCGTCCACCTGTCCTCCATTTTGAAAAATAATCAAATTTAATCGTGTTTTCTTCAATATTTATGGCTCAATAGTTTTGTTTTGTTTCTTTAAGTAACATTAGTCTCATTCCAACCTATATCTGTTTTTCGTGATGCGTAACTTTTATCGATTTTGTATATTGAAAATTTTGTCAGCGCAATGTAGAATGAAGCTTCCTGCCGTCCTCCATCTTGGAACGAATCGGGGAAAAACGTAAACAATAAATCAAATTGAATCGTGTCTACTTCAATATGTATGGCTCAATAATTTGTATTTTTCTTTGTTTATGCAACTTTTGTCTTATTCCAAGCTAATCTTTTTTCGTAAGGCGTAACTGTTATCGATTTTGTTTGTTGAAAATTTTGTCAAGTCTGGCGGCACCTGCCGAATATGACAAATCGGAAAATTTCCAAAAAACACTGAGCGCGCGCAAAGCATGATGGGTAACATTTAATCCGATATCGCATTATCGATTTTCGGAAGTTGCCAATCCATGTGTATATAGGTCCGTGCAGAGGCTAATTTTAAAACAGGTAAGCGTTCTCTAGAAATCATTTGATGGAATGTTGTCTCTTATCAAGTGTAAGTCGTAAAGTTTTCAACAAATACAAGTATTCAGTTGTAATATATGTTTCCAATACAATGTACATGTATGAAGATTAAAGTACAATGTATGATTTGTTGGCATGTACAGTTTTGGGTAGACTAAGCATTGTGTAGCGATAACAATCAAACTGTATGGTTATTATATCCCCGGAACACAAAGTAAATTTGTGTGCGCTCTTAATCACCTAAACCTTATTGATTTTTTACAGAATTGATAAGGGGGTATTCATCACCTTCAGTTATAGTTCTAGTTTGTCCTATTGCAACAGATGCAAAAAATGCTGGTACACATGAGTTTTTCATCACATAAACAATGGGTGTGCAAGCAAGACTATTACACATGTATTCTAAGATGTATGGTATTCCAGGTTTGGAAACAGAAGAAGGTATGGGAAGGCTTTGTCCTGTGTTGTCAGCGTACAAAACCTCAGTCATTTCAAGTGCTGTTACAGCTGCCAGCAGAGCAGTTGAAAGATGTCTTCCAGATATGCCCAGAATTACAAGAACCATTGTTAACTCATGTGAATAAACTCGCTGACACACAGGTACAGTGATAATAAATTGTTATACATCTAGTAGAAGTTGCTTCAGAGCTTTCGGGAATATTTACTTTAACGTATGTTCTGATAACAGAGGGAAAAGTATGTATCGTGTTTGCAGTAATTTGACTCGAGTAATTAATTCTGAAACTGAAGGAACATTTCATAATGTGATAGCTGAGTTTGTTAAAGTTTGCACACAATTACATTTCAGAGGGGGCACCTTTCAGCAGCCATTATACAAGTGTTGGAGACTGACCCAATGATAGAGAAACGTGAGAGAGAGCTTGAGGTGGAGGCTAAGGCAGCACAGGAGGCAAAAGAGGAGAGGTTGAGGAAGGAGGCTAAGGAAATGTTGAGAATTAGATGAGAAGCTGAGGCCAGAGCCGCTCAGAAAGACAGGGATTTTATAGATGTAAATTATTTTATTAGCTCAATTATTAACTACTCTACACACCATCATTGGGGGTCACATAGAGTTTAAGTTTTTACATAGAAGTACATGTCTTCTTTAAAAAGGGGACATATGGCTTTGGAACTTTTTGTATGCTATTCTAGGTCATTGAACATAC
>JAFMSR010002548.1:0-23086 GCA_022818135.1 Saxidomus purpurata
TTATTGACTGAAATGGCTCGTGCTAAAATTCGAACTTTTTTATAAAAACTTTTGAAAACATGAAACAATGTGTATTCAAAATTTTGCTAATTATCATAATTATGCATAAATTATGCAAATGAGCTAATTTCAAATTCTTGTATTTTAGCCTAAAATTAACATATTTTGAAAAGAAAGACATCGTTGGAAAGCTGAATGTCTCTTGTTTTAATATACAGTAGGTTCGTTAGAATTTGAAGTTACCTTAACAGAATCGAGTTTTTGCACGTGTCTTTTCACCTAATTAATATTCATGAGCAATGCTGACATAAAAAATTTGATGGTATTCATAAACATGCTCCTTAATTTGATACATCGATTTAAACTGTAGCATAGTTACTTCTCAAAAGATATGACATATTTAGACCATAAGGGCCCTTTTGTCACGTTGCGCATTATGTCTTTAGATATGTATCTCATTTTACCTGTACTTAATGTTATATTTGCAACAATTATACAATAAACAACAAGTTACAGTTATCATAGTTCAGCAGTTGATATCATGAATGACAGAGAGGTAAACGAGAATTTCTCTTTTCAGTTAGGTCTTTTTGTTTTGTATACTGTATGTTGTATATTTTCTTACGAAGACATAAAGTTGAAACATGTAAATTAAAAACTTCGTGTTGTCTTGATTTTATTTTCAGTTATAGAAATATATGTAGGAAGCGTTATGATCAACTCCAAGTGTAATAGAAAATGCACCTTGTTTGTGTATTAAAGTTATCGTCTGAAAAAACATATTAAACAGAAAATGTAAATACATTACAAAGATGTTCAGTGAAAACAACGTCATCAAAACTACATCAACATGAATGTAAAACGGAAAAAACCATGACGCCATAATCGTCGCGAGAAATATTTTGTATTACGGTGAAAACATGCATGGCTTCTTAATAGTTTTTGTTTTTTTTTCGCTTGCGGAAAAAAAACTTACTCACAATGCGAAAAAACAAAAAACATCGAGCTTGTCCCATTTTCCCCATTTACATCTGATACACGATACATGTGCGTAGCAAAAAAATAGTTCTTAAGTATTTCTAACTAAATACAATGTTGTTTTGTCAATGTTTAGCTTTGTATGGATCTGTTTCTCAACACCATTATGTAGGAAACAAGACGATAAACAAATTACTACTATATACACTGTTTGAAATGCTTGAAAACAAAGTGTAGGGATATTTCTCTAAATTTAGCTGTTTATGCAAATGAGGAGCCGTTCGGAAGTTTCCGCCAAACATCGGAAGATTTCCCGCGCTTTACGGGCATGTGACTACCAGATAGCGTGGGTATTCTGACACCAAAAAAATAACTCTGAATTACTTTCAGCGATTTCCATATTACCAATAAGTTAAACTACGATAGAATCATTTTTTCTCTTTTATGACTGATTAATTTGTGTAATTTTATCTATATATTATGCACTTACGCATGAATATATAGTATTTCATCACTGCGTAAGAATCGGAAATAGTTCCAGACCCTGAGAAAGACGCCATTTTATGCAAGACCGGAGCGGAAAACAACAGAATATTTTTACGGTAATTTAGTGTTTTATTAGTTTTCTGAATGTTGTATTATTTTTCGCTATTATATTAATGTTTTTGTAGCAGTGTATGTGAATTTATACTGTTTTTGTTGTTTTCAAAACCATTTATTAACGTTTTTGTTTAAGGTGATTCCGCTTTGTCAGCCATGTTTGTTTTCACAAAGTCTGTCCAAAGTGAAAGTAGGCCAAAATTCATATAACAACAAAGCTCACATTGTAATATGATGAGCCATTTGCAAGTACACTTCCAGTTCTACATTTTAAAGACTATTTTAAACAAAAATAAAAATGATAATAAGAAAATTTAGAGTCGATCCGGCTTACATCGGACATCGTCGTTCATCGGACACATTCACTCTGACGTAATTTTTAGAAGTTTTTCTCTACATACACACTGCTCTCGATACTTCACTGTTTTCGGGAGACATACCGTAGAAAATACAAATCGAACTCGCCTAAAATGACGTAACTTTGTATCGGGTTTTTGATTGGTCAAAATAACGACACTCTTTTATTCTACTTTCATTTTTACGTCACAGAAAATATCAGAGAACTAAAAAAATTCGGTACCTAGGGATCTTTACTCTCTTTATTTTGTTATCACTTAGAATTTAATCGAATAACTTCATAGCGATTAAATATGCATACATTTTGCATTTTGTGGAAGAAATCAATAAAAACATTCAAATGTTTGATAAATATTTGAACTATAAATCTGTCCGATATTACCCTCTCGGAAAAAGCACTCTATTTTTGCCCACGGCTTACATCGGACAGTATGAAAATTCAGTAAATGCTTGATTAAAGTCTGAATACGTCCACACTTAAGACATCAGCATATTCTAGCCAACAGACTTTCTAAAAAATAAATTCTATATTGATGTATGAGCTCTGTTTTGCGAAAACGTCATTAAATATTGTAACACAAATCATTCTTTAAAAAAACCTAGCTCTGAATTTCATTAGGAGGCAGCCAGCGGCCCATTTGTCCGCCTAAAATAAAATTCGAGCGGCAAAAATAAATCGGTCACAGGCCATGAAAGACTGTCTACCACGCTATTTTTATGAATTTAGTAATAGAAAGAGCACCGAAACACGAGGCTATCTGATTTGTACGAGGGGGCGTAGCCCCGAGTATAAATCAGGTTGCCGAGTGTTTTGGTGTTCTTTCTCTTTTGTATCATAGTCAAACATAAAAGCACGTTCCATGTTGTCTTAATATGAAACCCCGGCAAAAATGAACCAATGAACGAACATCTGAATATGAATTTCTGTCGCTTTCCCTTTCTCTGTCGTCACAATATGTAAACCCCAGCAAAAATGAGCCAATCAATGGGCATGCTCTGGAGTGCACTCCAGTTAACGCACTGTGCATGTATATATATATATACTATTTAACCCTGACACATTTTCAACAGAAAGGTCTCCCAACTATGATACAATTCATATTAAACATACACTCATTCAGTATCCTCTATCGCATTTGCGTATATTTCTTGGGTTAGACGATAACGGGATTCTTGTATTCCTAAATTTCAAGAAACCGGGAGGAATACCTGGGGATTCCGTTGGGATCCCTAAAAAATTGCAGTGCAAATATTCTTAATTAATAACATAAAATCACAAATACTCAAGAAAAGTAATGTCAGTTAAGCAAGGTTCAAGAAAGAAAAAGAAAAGTGGCGGCAATTAAATCTACTCCATACGCTGATTAACTAGTACTCTTTCTTTGTACGGTCAGTCCATCAACTCGTTTGTGATATAATATATATTGTTTCAAAAATGTTTTGGCTAAAGAAACAATCTAGAATAAGTTTATGTCATGCAATGACTTCATTATATTAAGGTTTGAAAGTAGAATCGCCAACTTATTTCACAAGTGGTGTACTTCAAACACGTGCTGATCAGAATTGCAGGCCGTAACTACAAAACGGGTTTTCAGAAGTTTAGTTTATTTAAATTTCATACATACTCTATCCAGTGTTTATAAAGTTTGTTTTTGGTGCAGAAATTCAGCAACAGTAATTTTTTCTCACATTTTTTACGAAAATTCACCATTATAGTCTGGAAGGTTCTGTTATAAATTTAATTTTTTTTTCTCCTTAGAGCAAAGTTTAAAGGTATGATTCATAAACAGAATTAAAATAATTCATACTTTAAAGATTAAAATCCTTTTTGATAACTCACAGTTTTAATGCTGAAAAATATTGTGTAACTGTTTAAAGTTCTCTGAGGTCAATCTAGGCCACGCATAATTTACCGACATCAACTAAAAAAACTCCTTAGGTGAAACATGTACCAAAGTGACATATATTTCATCTGACAGTTCTTTGAGCCAATCAGTGTTCTGAACTGCATGATCACTGCATGCGGTGAGTGCCTTTGATGTGACAGATGTCAAAACTTAAAACAAAATTCAAAACACACAGGTTGGAAAGGAGTCCGACAGAACAGTGTAAATTGAGTATAAAGTAAATTTAAGTTGGATATAACACATCCTGTCATGGACTTGGAGCAAATTGTGTATTTTTTATTTATTTTTTTTTTCTGAAACCTTAATTATTTTAAAAAACTTAACCCTGTCCGATAATCCCCAAACAGAAATTGTTTGAGACCGATGATCCCCGCCTTCAGTGTCCGATACAAAGCTCTTCTGTCCGATTCAAGGCGTTTTTAATTCAGAACACTTTAACCCTATTACTATACGCATAACATCGAGATATGTAGATAAGAAGCGGTCAGGGTTCTCATTAGGACTTTAAAACATGGAGTCCATGGACTCCCAACCCTGAAAAAGTTGGAGTCCAAAAGCGCGTCGCAATTAATATGTTTACAGATTAGTCATTCAATGCTCACAATAGCATTGCTGATATTTTGAATCTTCAAGAGACTTCCAAAGTTTATAGTTATTCAAAAGAAACTCTGAACTACATAGTATAATTATTGTTTTGTTGTTAATATTTATTATGGAATTATTTCATATTAATGCATCAACACATGGAAATCGTTTTTTTTTTCACTTTTATACCAAATCAAATTTTATTCTGGTTAAAAAAGTCTACTCTAAAGACAAAAAGTTTGTATTTGTAAAAAAAAACGTAAATGTATATAGGCAGCGTTTAGCGGAATGAATAGGAAAATCGTGTACAGCTTCACGCAGTGTGTAAGAGATTCATCCGATCGACAATTATTTTAGCAAATATCTTCAAAAGGGGACAAATTGAAGATCGATATTTAAAGATTTAATGTTGATTAAATAATAAAGGAACAATTCATTCGCATGTTTGGCTTGGTAACCGAGAATTTTTGCGAAATTTTAGGGTTTCTGGCGAACGTGAAATCGCCGATGTTCCGGATCAATTTTCGGATAGAATAAAAGCGTATGTGTACCTGGCATTTCGGCACAATATCTTAAATTATAGAAAAGTTTTGCAAGAATGAAACTAAAGCAAAATTGTGCCTAGAAAATGCTGAAAATATTCGACAATCATTCAAAATTACACTCATTTGTAATTTGAGAAAACAGTCTTTAAACTTGCGGCGTAAATAGTCGATAAAATTATCCTTTTGTAGGTAAAATTTGCTAATTTCCAATCAACTGTTGATCAAAGATATAAAATTATCACCTCGTGTTATATATCTGGTAATCAGCGCGTGTATACATTAGTCTGATCACTATTGCGTGATAATGATCGGAAGCGTTATCGCTGATTGGCTAATCGCTTCACGGGTCGATATGCATAGGACCGCCTACCTATAGACTGACACGCGCTGACGCATTTGTGTATTTGTGGTTGTGAACAATCGGTAATGTTTATGCGTCCCCAGGCAAAATTAAGCGTACGTGGAATCCTTGCTCTGAAATATTTGCGTCCAGCTGTATTAAACATGCGTACCGGGACGCCGAAATAAGCGTCCCCGAGAACCCTGGCGGTAGAATGCTTTCTGCAAGCACGGTTTATGTACCGGGTGAAACGGAACAAAGAGGAGATTACTATCAACTCAATTATAGCCCGCTTCGTCCGGAGGTGTCCGATAATTGCCGGATCTACTCTACCTTGAATGGGCTTAATTTCTGAAGACCAAAAACATTCTGTTGCAAAGGCACTAAAACAGACTTTAAAAAGGATTTTGCCATTCATGAAATGTGCATAAAACTTTGCAACAGAATGTTTTTGGTCTTCAGAAATGTAACACATTCAAGGTAAATATTCTTATTGTTATCATTTGTATTTCTGTTTTAAATAGTCTTTAAAACATTGAACTGGAAGTGTACTTTCAAGTGTTTCATCATTTTACATTGTAATCTTTGTTGTTATATGAATTTTGACCTACTTTCACTTTGGACAGACTTGGTGAAAACAAATATGGCCGACAAAGCAGAATCACCTTAAAAGTCTGTGAATTTTCGCGAGGAATGATTTTCTTCATGCTTAGAAGACTTGTAGATCTAGTGGAATAGACAATCTATGTTAAATTAGAAGTAATATATTTCAGATAATTCTATATGATTACTGTGTGAAACCCCTTTTTCGACCACTGCAACGTGTACGTTCTCTTGCGAGTTCAACATCCGGTTTATTTCAGTCACTTTATTGCGAGCATATCCGGGATAATTCAACATGTACGGTCTCTTGCATTACCGGAAGTAGACCCTGTTAGTACACATTGAATACCTATCAATAATTTATGTGCATTTTCACATAATTTGTGCAAGTTTTCAGGCATGTGCCAGAAGTTCAGGCTTTACAGGTCAAACATAACATCAATTTTCTATGTTTCACTATAAACATTACTTCAAAGTTTGTATTTTCAGGCTTTTTGAAAATTTTGGTTTTTCATCCATGAATAGAGAATTACTGTAATAGTTAATTACTTTCATAGTCCTCAGTGTGGAAGAACCAAAATTGCAACCACAGTCCATTCCTACTTGATCATAAAAGGCAACTAAGTGGGTTTGAACTGTAAGTCTCTGCATTTCTGAGATTCTGGCAGGTTGGGTGGTTTCGGCCTGGAATGCTGTTACACCAGAGGTTTCCTGAAATCACCTCTCCTGTTCAGCCTCATATAACCCAAACAGTGTTGGTGGGCAATAAAACCCAACTCTATCTTTCTATTTGGTTTCAGGAGGAAGAAACTGCGGAGCGCCAGGTCGCTGGCCGCTCAACGGCAATGAAGGAAATAACGATTGAGGATTGTTCTGGGAGAGCCAAGGTCGCACTGTGGCGCAAGAGCACTGAGTACAAGGCCCGCGTAGGTGACCATGTCAATGTCACCAACCTAGTGATTAATAACTATCGAGGCCAGGTTAGCCTTAACGGCACTGGCCAGACACTTGTGAAGGTAGTTTAACAGTTTATCATTAATAATTTAATGATTAATTTTCTCATTAAAATTAATGTTGAATTGTTCAATAATTAAGATGTCAATTATAGATATGCAGCCTGTCAAATTTGGCTTCTTTTTGAATGAGCTGAGCTATTCGGGCACCTTTTTATAAATTTTATTGAGAATCAGGTGCTCTTAGGGGATCAAACAAATATTTGGCTAAGATTTAGGAGCCTCGTGCTAATATCAGTGGTGTAGAAATGTTTTTGGAGTAGCCAGTGTAATTGAGTTGTTGTTAGTGATACAATGTTTACCAAACAGTGAATAACTTGCATACATGTGCATACATTACGAAACATAAATTATGCATTCACTTATGTAACCCATGCTACATTACTAGGTTTCCGAAGCACCTGTTGAAGTGGAGTCAGTATCCGTAGAAGGTATAGATATAGAGGATGATTATGTAACCTTGTTCTTGGAGGACGACCGTGATCTGAAAGTCCCTGCTGGCTTGCTGGAGATTGCAATGAATGGACAACGGGTTTGTATATTTTTTTTTGCTGCAAAAATGACAGTCAGATTGAATGTCCAGTAGCAGAAAGCTGAAACATTAAGGTAGCGCATTGAGTTTCAAAGTGGGTGGAGGGTGGTAATATACATTACCTGAAAAGAAAGAGTTTCAGTTCCAAACCAAATATGCCTATGGTATATGCATATATGTATGTATAAGCAATATTATAGAACAGTATGGAAAGTGTCCACGTTACATTTATAATTACCGAGGTGAAAAACAAGGACCACAGGTCTCGTTTACAAACACATTGAGTGAGCACATTATATATTCATTATATAGGAGCAAACGTTATCATTTCACCCGGGGAACACTTGGGAAGAGACTCTTGTTAAAATCTAATCTAAATTCCACACTATGAAGAAGTTACCTTTCAAATTTTATTTCTTCATTATGGTGAACTTGGAAATATCAAAAGGACTCATTATTGGATAGATTAACAACTACTTTTGCATCTACATTCTCTTAATAAGGGTTTGAACTAAGATTTTTTGGGAGTTGATGTATGTGAGTGTGTCATATTATATTTGTTTGTGAACGAGCAAGATAAGGTTTCAAAAAAAGTAAAATTTTTCGTTTCACATTCAGCATATTCTATTTCTGTTACCTTTAAATTCCAATATGAATGTTTTTCTCTCTCATGGGATACCTGATATTCACAAGAAATTAGGAATTTCAACAAAAAAAAAATATAAATGATAAATTACGTACCCCACCCACATGAGAAGCCAATGCGCTACCTTAACATGTTTTGGCCGAGCTGCCTTCCAGGCATAAACTGTTTTATAAAAATCTGGCCATATATCAGCCAGATAAAATAGTTTTCGGTACCGTATGATTTGAATTTTCAGTTACTGCACCAGGTGACCAGTATAACTTCCCACACTCATTATCTCTTGACTGCACTATATGCAAACTTTAAAGAATATAGCATTTGCTTATAAGCATTACCTTTAGAATTTTGTGCTTTTCATGATGCAACATTTTTTGCACATACAGCATAGCATAATATTGTATTTATTAGGTACTGATTTTTGCTGCATTTAATACCCAAATGGGTTTGGTCAATTTAATAACACTGCACAAATGCTCACCATGAGAGGTTGTGTCATATAGTAACAAGGGGCATGGAAAAAGGCGCAAGTGTATGCAGTCTTGTAACTCATTAACAATAACCAAATTACACAAAACCCTGCATTAAAAGTCTATTAAGCTGTCTCAATTTGTTACAGGTGGAGAGCCTGACTAGCAATGGTCCGGTAATGGCGAGAGTACACAGACAGGGGAGTGAAGTTAGGCAGATTGATTTAAATCCCGGTCAGTGACTTGTACAACAAAGTGATACAGAGTGAAACACCTAGTCATGATTGAACAACAGCTCGTGCTGCATTTGTGTGCAAATGTCTTAAGTTGAATATCCAATCACAAAAGGTCATTATGGCCTGTTAAACATTTTGAAATGCCATACCTGCTAACTTCTATCCGTAGATGGACATACATGGTATATTTGTCATTCTACACCCAAAATGGGCTAAATTTAATGCCAGATTACGGTAAATTTCTGCAAGGTGCTGAACCTAGAAAGGGTTATAGAAATGAATCGTTATTATTTTAACATTTGAAATTTTCATGTGTGTACTTGAAACCTATGTCGTTTTTTGGATGAATAGTACAAAGGTCAAGGTCAGAAAGTAAAGTGAAAGAACTGTCCTCAAAAGATCACTCTATGGCGGGCGCCAAGATCCCTCTGGGATCTCTTGTTTTTGGGTGCTAACGCAATGTACTCGCATTTCAGGTTTCTTTTTAAGCAAACGCCCGCTTGCCCGCGCCAGGTTAAAATTGCCGCGGGCTAGTGATTTTTCAAAGAAGATAGCCTACCGGGCAAGTGAAGTTTTGTAGTTAAAATCCGAGATCAAAGATCTGACTGAACTTGTTACGTCATTGATGATGCGGTCACTCGTGCTGATATAAATTACCTAAAGACATTGAAAGTCTTCAGTGCATTTTACAGTCTTACTGAAACTTTAAAAGAAATTTACTGGACAGGAGGGTAATCTCAGATAGGGATGTCATTGTTTAAAATTTTTGTGTCGATATATCTATGTACATATAAAGGCGATGATTCAATATATCAATTCACATGCGTAATTGTCACAGATTGTTGTATCTTCTTGTTTCTACCCAGTTCAGATAGCAGATGTTTCAGAAATATGTGTTCATTCCCATCGCAAACTAAGCATGGAACTCTGCTGACTGTTTGAATTTATTGTTTTGACACATGGATTAGCATTTCAAAAGAATCGCCATAGAAATAAGTACTTTCATCATATCATGTGTGTTTGGAAAAACAATAATTTGCAATAACTAAATGTGGTAGTAGTAAGTTTTTGTTTGTTCTAGTCATTACAATTACTATAAATCATGAAAATCATTTCGATGTGTGAAAGTTTATAACTTTTGTCTATGAATCATTTTTGCCATGCGAGATTTGTTTCTGTTGTAGTTAGGTATTGTTGCTATATATTGAGTGGTGATTCTGTTGTTAGATTTTGTAATTTTTTCATATGTTATTTTGTAGGTGAAATAATGTGAAAGATTAGGCTGCAGTTTAAGTGACATCATTAGCCCACCATCCTACCGGATGGTTGGCTCATGAAGTCGCTTTTTGTCCGTGGTCCGTCCGTCTGTTAACAGTTCGCTTGTTATTGTAACTAGTCAGAAACCACCGGGTGGGTTTTGACCAAACTTGGTCAGAATGTTTCCCTATTAGTCTAGTTGGTCTAAACATAAACTGGGGCTGATAGGTCAAGGTCACAGTGACCCAAAATATGTTAAAATCTAGTTGCCTATAACTTGAGATCTATATGACCTAGAACTGTCAAACTTCAAAGGATGATGGACCTTGATGAATACTTGAACCCTGTGCCATTTTGAGGTCAATATGTCAAATAATCAAGGTCACCATGACTCAGAGTTTGTAAACAGTTTCTTGTCCATAAATTGAGGTCTTCATGATCTAGAACTGTCAAATTTCATAGAATAAAATACCTTGATGAGTATTGAACTCTATGCCATTTTGGGGTCAATAGGTCAAAGGTCAATGCCACAATGACCCTAAGATTGTACATATCTACTTGTCTGTAACTTGACATCTATATGACTTAGAACTAAATAGTATGATAAGCATTGATGACTTCTTAAAATCAATGTTGTTTCTGGATGACTAGTTCAAGGTCAGAAAGTAAAGTGGAAGAACTGTCGTCAAAAGATCACTATGGTGGGCGCCAAGATCCCTCTGGGATCTCTTGTATCTGATACTGATCATGTGTGCTAAAACCACAGATGAATCGTCTTGTAATGTGGTGCCTAAACAAAATGTTGTGTCTTTGAATTGGACAATATTTTCATACAGACAAAAGAACTTGCAATGGAATTTTTTATTTTTCCATGTGCATTTTTTACCAAACTTAAATTTTTGCAAAAATGATAACCCAATTTAAAGACAATAATTAAACATTACAGTTAATACGTTTTCTTTGATCCGGCCGAAATCTCATTTGAACTACAGGGAAAATCACACTGAATAGGCATGCTATAATAGAAATTTCCATTATTTTGTAGTTTTGAAACAACATTTCGTCCGCCAGCCAGTTGTTAATGACAACACTGAACACCCCTTTAGTTTGAACTAGTTTGTAATACAGAATGTCATTTATGTCTATAGTAATATCAAAATGAATAATTATTTCCTTGATAAATAAGCAGTCGTTTACTTTGGAATTGGTATGTCTAATGTTGCAATGATGTTTGACAAGTTTTATATACGAGTCACTACAAGAAACTGATTTTCAATGCACTTTGCTCCTATAGAGAAATATTGTCTGGACTCGCTTCACATGTGTAATACCAAATGAATGACCCTTTTTCATTGCTCAGCAAAAAAGTCTGCATAGTACTATATATACTAAAGCAAGTCTGCAGGATTTTGCAAAGCTATCTTAGTTTTGTTTCATCATGTATGAAGAGTTGGGTACCGTTAGCAACCAAACTGTATGGCACCATTAACCGATACAAACAAAACGACGCAGTATACTTAGCTCATCTTGCTCATCTGTCACAAAGTGACAAGGTGAGCTTTGTGATAGCATGATGTCCGTCTGAGTGGGTGTGTCAACAATTTCTTCAAACAACATCTCCTAAACAATTAGTCAGAATTTGATCAAACTTTATCAGGACCTTCCTTGCATTAACCTGTACAAAAATTGTTCAAAGAATTGTATTCCATTGAGAACTCTGGTTGCCATGGCAACCGAAAGGAAAGAAACTTTTAAAGATCTTCTTCTATTGAACCATAACGTCTAGAGCTTAGATATTTTGCTTGTAGCATTGTCTAGTGGACCTCTACCAAAATTGTTCAAATCATTCCCCTTGGGTCAAAATTGGCCCCGCCCTGGGGCTTAATAGTTAAAACATTTAGTTATATAGAAAAATTTCTCCTTTCTAGGAAGTATAAGACATATGGCTTTGATATTTGTACCACTTGTGCAACTTTGTTTGCGGAATTGAACTTTCACTTTTGATGACCTTCACCTTGTCCCAGTGACCTACATCTGTATTTTTGAAGCTATGGCCTTCAAATTTGAACCACTTGAGATTTTATGACCTTAACCTTCACTCAGAGACCTACTTTACACTTTGAACGCTTTTGCCTTCTCATTTTGACTTAAGGTTGTAACACTGATACTTGCTGAGGTCAAGTTACTTAGGTGAGCGATCCAGGGCCATCATGGCCCTCTTGTTATCGATACTGATACCTTGAGTTTCATTAAATAACAAATGAAAATTTGAATTCTTCATTGAAATGCACAATCGTGCTTCTGTAAATCTGTATATCAAAAATACACTGGCAAAATGTATTAGTATTAAATGAAAATAATGCAGTTTTAAACCATTACCATAACAATCTGAACAGACTGGCAAACTGAAATACTTTATTAAAAACAGGCAGCTTCTCATGAGAAACTAGTTGAGACCAATTAGTATTAAATGAAAATAATGCAGTTTTAAACCATTACCATAACAATCTGAACAGACTGGCAAACTGAAATACTTTATTAAAAACAGGCAGCTTCTCATGAGAAACTAGTTGAGACCAAAAATACTTGAGAAAAGTGATGGTACTTTGGCCAAACGGTATTAACTGATACTTTTTCAAGTGATTCTCGATTATACCAATACGATACCAAGTACCGGTACCCAACCCTTCATGTATGATGATGTACTTTTGACATGTCAAAATCTCTCTGAACCTTGTGATCTCTATTAATGAATATTTTGTATTGATATTTTGTTTTAAATAAAACATGTTACTTTATATATTATGTTACTTGTATCTTTTACTTAACACTGTTTTGCATTGATATTTTGTTTTAAATAAAACATGTTACTTTATATATTATGTTACTTGTATCTTTTACTTAACACTGTTTTGTATTGATATTTTGTTTTAAATAAAACATGTTACTTTATATATTATGTTACTTGTATCTTTTACTTAACACTGTTTACCAAGCACAACATTTTGTCATGGAGATAATGAGTTTTGGTGTAGGAAATGCATAAAGACTGTCCAAACACCTAATCCTACAATCTTGTCTATTCTGGGTGTGAACTCGGGTGCAAAAGGCGATTACTGCCAAATGGTGCATTTGACTCTAATTCAAAAGTTCATAATATGTGGGGCATATAGATTTGCTGTTGTCCGTCGAACGTGTGCGTGCGTGTATCTCCATCAAGTTAGATAACTGACGAGATCCCATCATGCATGTCGAAGTTGTGGCCCGTGAAAAGGTCTGAAATGCCCATTTCGGCCTTTTTAGCACTATAGTCCTCCATTTATGTTTTTATTTGTACCAAACTTGCACACAACCTACAGCAGCAATAGCTATTGCATTCTGTCTGACATCAGTTGGGTCTTGCTAAGAGAAAGCGGTCAAGAAATGCTTTTACTTTGTTTCAGGTTTTACGCCGCTTTCAACAATCCCCAAGCAATATCGTGGCGACCATTCCAATTCAAAACAACCACAATCTTAACCATTTAAGATGGAAACAAGCAATAAAATATCTGACAAATAGTTTTGATCTATCTCCCAAACAGAGTCAGACCCACTGTCCAAGTAGGACAATAATAATTACTACGCAGAAGTGAAGCACACACAGCACTTAACACCAGATAAGTAGTTTCATACAATCGTGATAACCACAGTCAAAGAGTCTGACACGATCTGACAGACAGGAAAAAGCCAAAACAAAGAATTGACATCGTCAGTAAGAAACCCCTAACAGTGTTTCTAGCCTTTAATTCTTATCACTCTTGTTAGGGCCGCCCCGCAGCGTAATAGGTCACGCCACGAATTTTAGCCTGTATACAACAAAATTGCTTAAGCGGTCTATTCCAAAAAAAAAAATAGCAACTGGTTACCAGATTCCATTTGATCTGTGTCAGCTAGACAGCTGTGCATCTGTCCGACATGTGCACATAGTGTAAATAATACTGTTATAACCTCATGTCTTAATACATTCACTACTTGAGTGAAAAAAAAACATCAGTGCTTTCAGCGCTTTGATTGTCATGAGCACGCGGATCAGATCGAAATATCCTTCACTGAGGGTAACTGTTTTGGCGGGAACGAGGCTCTATCTTATATCATAATGCAAACTTATCGAAATAATGCTATATGATATAAAAAACGATATTCAGATGCTTTGTTTGAGGAAGTGACGTCACAATGTTTATAATGTTACGTCACAAGTAATTCACGAGAGTCATATTACATGGGGGGATGTACAATGTACTATGAGATTTTCAAGCACTGGTGAAAACTGCGAATACCCTGGACCGTTATACAGGAAAATAGTGTATAGTAGAAAGTCAGTTGGACTCTTCCGGAAACCATGGGCAATAGCTATGAAAATGTCCGAATGCCCCTTTTCTCATGCCACGGCTCATATATTCCATGACGAAGATTAAAATAATCATCATTAGTATTTGTGTGCACAGAAATATATTACTAAATACTATATTTGAAAATGCACCCATGTGAAAAACATGATATGTTGACGAACAAGCATAAATATCCCAGTAGGTCGTTGAGTTGATCCCGCGGTAACGTCATTATGGGCGCCGCCATTTTGTAAAGCAGTGATACATCATATTGCTTTACGGTCATGGGAAAATTTTCACTCAAAAATAAGTTTAATCAGTTGTTTAGAAAGTTTATCGAAATGAACTGTCCGGGGATATTCATGTTCCAGTAATAATAATGTACTGTTTAACAATTGCCAGTAGCTATTCACTAACACAGCGATGTGAACCATCTTTTATCAGACATTTTCTTGCCAAAGACAAACGATGTACAGCTTTATTGAATTTGAAAGTGTAGAATGACATGTCTTGCAGCTAATTACTTAACACAAACACCTACATCTGTTGCAGTTATTGTTCTGTATTTTAGCCGTATATATTCTGGAAGTCTCTAATGGTTTCCATTTATAACAATAAAGTAATAAACGAGACTCAGTACTAATTTAAGGTAACGCCTCATAAAAGCAAGCCATTAATTCAACAAAAGGTGAGAGATAAATGTGTGTGGTCCTATTGGCACTTGCTTTAAGCGAACTGAATGATATATTACCATATACTATAATAGCTAACAAGTTATCAAACAACACTTACTCTTTTGTGAGATCATATTGAATTCATGTTGAACTACTTTTCTAGCACTAGAGTGTAAGTCGAGAAATAATGCGCGGTTTTTACAGACAAATGGATAGATTCAGAAATCTACAAAACTAATATGGCCCTTTGACAAGCGACAGGCGAAATACATGTGATTCTGAAACTTATTAGATGAATGGGGTGAAACATCCGAGTCAGAGTGAATCCAGACCCTATGCTTGTAGTCGGAATCAATAACAAAGTCGGGTATCATATCTGTTACAATAATCAGAAGGTACGTTCTTGAGTTGACAGTTTTTTTCAACTTATTTCTACCTAGTGTTTGTGCGTTTCGTTCATTTGTTGTGATGTTCGTTTTAGCTGATATTCAAAATAGTGTTTGAAAATGCTGATTTTTATAACACAGTTTGCTCGGAAATTTTAATTTTTCTTAGTTAAGCTTTGAAATGATTTAAATTTGTAGAAGTGTTGCATTTTAAAATTTCAGAAATAGCATAAGAAGGTAATTTTCTTTTCTATACGACTTTTCAAATTGGCAAGTTCGTATAGTCAATGACCAACGTTTCCGGTATTTAGTTAAAGTCAAAGGAAGCGTGGTGTGTATGAACGTAAAATAGCATTTGTACATGTGTATGGTAACGTTCGTCAGATGCAATTTGTTAATTATAATATAACAATGATTTTCTTTTGAAATCGAATGCGACAAGTTAATTTGACGACGAGTAAGGCTGGGTCTATTCTATTTGCTGACTAAATTAATACCAGGTCCTTTGTGTATTCAAATTTTCTCTATAATTACTTCTTTAAGTTCTACCCGCCATTGTCGGAACAACAGCGAGTATAGTCTGGTGTTACCTGCCCCCACTCATACGTTACGGGTCAGGCAAAGCTGAATAATGGCGGCGCCCACAGTATCAAATTTTTACATTGAGTTAATAGGGGGTTTATGTAGGAGTTGATCATTCAAAAAACCTTGCAGTATGTGATTTGTCAATGCAAACCCATTGTAAATTGCTAATAATATTTGATTGATAGCAAAATATAACGAGAAATAAACAACAGGAAAAATAGCCGTGTTTTCGGACGTGGTAGATATTCATTGGCATTTCGGATATTTAGTCTGTATACTATTATGTTCGCTATTCTATATATAGAAATTGAATATCTATGCATTATTTAAGCAAAAACTTTCATTCAAGTCATTCAACGTGGCTCAGTGGGTAAGTCACTTGAGCTGTAATTTTATAGGCGAGGTTCGAATCCCACCGGCGACACTTTTCTCTTTTTTGTTTTTGTTTTTATTTTCGTTTTATTATCTAAATTTGAACGTTCTTTAGGCTCGAACATGGCAAAAAAAAAAAAAGAAATCCAAAAACAAAAATCACACATCCGAAATGTCTTCTTGAAGTAACATGTCCGAAATATAGTACACTTACTAGTCAAACTTTTTCAACGTTTACAACGTTCACAGATTGAGCATTCAAAAAACCTTTCGTCTTTTAAAACTATGTCAATAACTTTTTCAAATTAACATATTAGTTTTGAATGATCAATACTTTTATCATTTCACTATATAAACAGTATACTTTTGAGCATCCATTGGGCGCCACAATTATTGAGCTTTGCCTGACGTACTGTAGCATGCCAGTGCGACAGGGAACCAGACCACAGCGAGTAAACAACCCCACCCGCGAGCGGCTAATTATGCGGGAAATTAAAAAGCAGCACGAGTCCAATGAAGCATACCAATGTTGATATGAAAGTCCGCTAACTATTAGTTATTACTGATAGATTATATTTTCATATATATATATATGCCGGAAATTAAAAAGCAATGTCGATATGAAAATCCGATAACTATTAAGTTATTTTAGTTTTTAATTATGTACCAATACGCATATATTACATTCTTTAATATTGTTTATTCATACTTTAGGCTTCATCATCAAAATCATTTACATTGACGTTACGATCTAGATATATTAACATGTTATTCACAGCGCTTTATAAAGTATATGACCTATAAGTGCAACCGCCTAATCATACGTTACCGAAATGGCGCGCAGTAGTTACACAATTAACGTTATCAATAAAGGTTTTGTTCTGAAATGTTATACAGGTATCAATAAAAGCTGTTATGTATAATTCTATCTGTTTCAATTAAATTATATTTTCCAACAATCAACAAACCACACAGTTAACCTTAAAACTGTTCGTAGGTTTCCTAATTTAAACACTACATATATATTGTTAACGATAACCGTTGCCATCATCAGATACAACCAAGCACATTTGACTAACACCAATGAAAACGTTCCTTCTTTGAGAGCGGCTATGTGTATTTGTGTGCATTCATACTCGAATAAGTTATAAGTGATATCGTAGTGAAAGTACTTCTACAAACGTAATGCTGATCAAGTGACACTGTTCGACCAATTGTACAATTTACTAGTAGATTTGACTAGAATATTAACAATGTCTACTACATTGTCTATATATTTGTCTTCAGTTTAATCGGTATGAATTTATGTGCTTTTATGCTTTTATATCTTAGGAATAATGTCGCTTCAGCAATCTTTGTTTAAGGAACGGTTTTGGTTATATTATCGACTCCAATACTGAAGAGCCTCGTTCCCGCCAAAACAGTTACATTATGTGACGGATATTTCGATCTGAACCGCGTGCTTATGACAGAAACTACTAGACTATAGTATTAATATTATCGACTCCAATACTGAAGTTATCAAACAACAAGCCATTAATTAACCCAAACCCTCTTGGACTAAAATGATTTTGACACTAAATAAAAAGCAAACATACCTATGCACGTTTAGCACAGCACGACACACAGAAAGACACAAAACAATTTTCAATCTTTTTTCTTCAGATAGTTTTTGTTTAAAAGCTCTTCAGATTCATTTCAATATCATTAGAAACATTATATTTCAACTAAGTAAGTTTCGTTATAAAACCAGAAGTCAGATAGCTACAATTATTGCTTTAAAGTATTCAGGATGTTACTAGATAGCTCTGTGACTTAGTAGTGTATCATGTTCTAATTCAGGTTAAACATCTGATTTTTAAAAGTATTTTTAAAAGCAAAATACGTGCAGTTTGAACGTAACCGCCTATTTCGTAGGTTAATGTACATGTAATTGTTGATAATATACGTTTCATGACTTTTTTTATTAAAAACCAAAGTGAATTGAAAGCTTTATATGCTATTTTGGTATGCTGAATTATGGTAACCATGGCAACGAAACAGTGGTTTTGATAATTAGCTCACCTGAGCAAGCAGTGCTTATGGTGAGCTATTGTGACAATGTGTTGTCGTGTATGCGTCGGGTGCTCGATATAGTTCTTTCATAACCCTCACATGTTTTTCAAAAAAAGTATTTTGACATAATGAAGATGAACAACACTATGTATCGAAACTATTTCGTCTTCATCGTTGCAATACCCACATCTAATCTAAGCAAACTGGTAACATGGGAAAACAACAAAAACATGTTATCTGTTTTGCAAAACGTAAGCTTTTAAAGCTTTTATCACACTTTTTCATACCAAATAGCCCCTTAAGGAGGATTGTTTGTGTTCTTTATCATAATTTTTGTCGAGGTAAATAGACTGTTATGATATAACTTAAACATCTTGCAGGCATGGTGTTCTCTGCTAAAATCAGGTTACATATACGAAGTCAACGTTCAAGACAAAACACAAAATTTATTACTTTTATTTTTAAACTTACAATTTCAATGCGACAAGGTTACATGCTGATTAAATCCATACTTTATAACAAAGGGAGGGCGCCATTAATTTTGTTTGAACTTCGCTTTCTTAACCTGAAATGTATTTATATTGGGAAAGATAAGACACTTTTATATCTAATCCGATCGATACAACATTTCATTTTGAAAAGAAAAAATCTAATTTTACTTTATGCAGTAGAACGGAAAAACGAATAAAAATATGAGGGTCTCTGAAAAGAACACATACCGACAATAGCAGGTCCATGGTTCCCTGAAAGTATAAACAATAATTGTCTATGCATTATGCCAAAACTTGTTTGCATTCCATGAATCAGTGTATGTTGAGTATACCGTGTAAAAAAGACGGTTTAGTTAAGAATTTCAAGTTTCTTAGATATATAGCAGGTTAGGTTTTTCTGAAGCCGAGTTCAACGTGTAATTCTATCCTTTGAAATACGCTGCTTAACGGTGTAGAATTGAACATTTATTTTTTACCAACGGTTTTGTTATATGCACTATAATAAAACGCTTTCGAAACAATAACCCGACTTCTCTTGTTCAGTTTCATTCCAAATTGTTATGTGTATGTGAGATCAAATGTACCCTCTGCTAGTAATTGACACAAGTCAAACAATATTTACTCGGGGAATCCACGTAACATCTTGTAGCAGACATTACTTTACGAGGACAGGAGTCGGTTTCTAGCCTAAATCCTGATTTCTGTTATAATTGTATTTGAATCGAATTATGTCTAGAAATACGTTCATCGATAAGTACCTAGACATTTTCCATCCTGTAAACCCAAATCATCTAAAGACGTATCACCCAGAAATGTGGATCCGACATCACCCTTAATTAAAATTATGTAGTCGTGTGGAACCGATTGTGCATGAATTGTCACAGAAGCCTTGTTCCAATGTTCACCGTTTTGTCCTACTTGACGAAATATCTCCGTTTCATTTCGAAGGCAAGTGTCCTACATTGAAATGATAATTTTGACAAAGCATCTTCATACGAAAAATGTTTTATGCGTTGAAATGCTACATACTTTTTTAGAGTACATGTTTAAAGAAGTTACATACTTTTATTTGATATGTGAAACATTTTGTGAGTTGAATGGCACATTCATTAAGTCTGCAATATACAGCTGTTTTTGTTTGCAATATCAGACTAATAAATATCACATTTTCACATGAAGGTTCTGAAAGTGCATTACCGTTGTAACATACAGAACTCCTGTTCAATTCTTGCAACCAAATTGTAAAACATCAATGATGCGGACAAAACAGGATTATGAAAACAGAATATATTCCACAAACTCTCATGTCAGGTTAATTTTTCAAAGGCTTTTCCATTTGCCCTAATTCCTTAAAGCTCTAAAACCATTAAATGTACTTCAACCTAAACACTTTTACCTGTAAATGAACATTTAATTCTCCGATCCCGTCACCATACATGTAATACCAAAATTGAAAACACCTGGTTTGATTGGCAGGTTGGACTGGAGATGCCAGAACAGCGAAATCACCCTGGATTCTTGGTGCAGACGTTTCTATATACAGGTATTTTCCATTAACTGGAATAGAGAAACTATACGTATCCACGACATTTTTATTCGAATTCATTTTCAAAAATTGTTGGCGTAGAACATTGTAAATTTTATACTTCAAAGGTTAAGATTTTACTGGTAATGTAAACACAGTCTTATTTGTGTCTAAAAATTCATCAGATAAAGGGACATGCCCTACATCTAGCCGGTTATATTCTCGAAACATAGATTATGTTTTCAATGAACATAAAATGATAAATAAATTCAATTTCAAAGAAGAATCTATGGCGAAAAATGCCTCATTATACCACAATTAATCAATATAGAGGCCTTCTGTAATAAATCGGATCAACCCAAAATTGTACAACAACAACAACTCTACAAAGATTATTGAATAGTTTACGGTACTGCAGCATACTTTAAACCGCTGATTTTATCGATATTAACTGGAATGCATAGCTGAAACTATAATACTTCCACATGTTCTATTACATGTATTTATATTTTGAGGTTATTTACTTCGACATCAGTTATAGGGTATGTCCCTTTAAACTATCGTTATGTAGTTAATCAACTGAAAAAGTGATTTTAATCAGTCGAATTATTGCAAAACTGTTTTCTTTCAGTACAACTAGTCCAAAGATTCGGAACATAATGAATCAAAATAACATTTTGATTTATCTTTTATATTATGTTCAAGATCACTTTTATTTATTGTTTAATAGATACATTAATAATTTAGACATACCTGTACAATAGTGCGTCGCATGAAATTGAAACAACATTTTGCGATGCTTGCTTCAAATTGCATCAAATTTTACATGTTTTATGAGCATCGCTAGAGAGTTTATTCTAGTTGTTATTCGTAATCTATCCGATTTTAACCTATCAGTAATCGGTATTTACTTAGCCTTTATATTTTGATAAACTTGAATTTATGAAAAAATCAAATTCACCTGTTGCAAGGGTGTGGTCGTTGTTAGGTCCAGTCCCAGAAGTCAGTGTCGGTCCACTTTGTAGTACCCAGTCAAAACTGTCGTTTTTCTGTTGTTGCCATCCACATAAAGAACCATCGTCGAAGTTACATAAACCTTGCGTTGTGGCTGAAATACATATTTCAGTATACCATCACTACGTACGAGTCGGGGTTAGTTATATAAAACCTTTATATGTTGAATTCTTTGAAATACACTGAACTATACAAATAACACATTCAATTTGGTGCTAAAGACTACAAATATGGACTATCGTCAACATTTGTTGGAGCTTTACACCGTTTCAACTTACATGTAATGTTCACTCGGAAATATTGTTCAATGGTCGTTCCAAATCTATCAATGTAGCTGCACATGTACTGACCAGAATCTCCAAGTGTGGCATTTCCTTGGTAGAGAACAGATCCTGAATGTAAATAAGTGCAACAAGTCACGACGAAAATTGCCATGGTCTCATCATTCTGTAGTAGAACCCTGCTATGCAAAGACAATTCATTATTGATAGAAGATTCATCTTGTTCAAACATATCTATTATAACATGTACGATATTGTTGCTTATTGCTGTCTATGGTGGATAAGCAAACAGTATGGATACAGGTCAGTCTGTTGTAATGTGTGTTGTGATTTGGAATCATACTTGTGCCAACAGGTTGAACATTGATGCCACACAACAGGTCTCTCTTTCTCTATCTCTCTCTCTGTCTCTCTCTGTCTCTCTCTCTTTCTTCGCGTTCACGGTTTACACCGTTGACCCGTAACATCTTTTGTCATACTTCTTTTTCAGGGTTGTACAGTCTGTCCACGCATTTTTCTTTACTGATCATACAGTGAAAGACCACATGAGCATCTCGGTGATGAAAGTTGCAAAGTTTACATAGGACCTGACTGGAATGTATAGCTTAAGCTGTCAGCTAAAGTAATGATACTTGCAAATATTCTATTTTTTTATGTTTTTGAAGATATTTAGTTTGACACCAGTTATAGGGAGTGTCCCTTTAAAATATACTGCAGTACCGTAAATCATTCAATAATCTATGTAGAGTTGTTGTTGTACAATTAATGGGTAGATGCGATTTATTACAGAGAGCCTCTATATTGATCAATTGTGGTAAAATGAGGCATATTTCGCCATAGGTTCTTCTTTGAAATTGTATTTATTTATCATTTTACGTTCATTGAACTCATAATCTATGTTTCAAGAAATATAATCTGCTAGATGTAGGGAGTGCCTCTTTAAACCGCTGATTTTATCGATAATGACTGGGAATGCATAGATGAAACTTTTAGGTTAAGTTATAACACTTCCAAAGATTATATTATTTATGTTTTGGAGGTTATTTAGTCGACATCAGTCATAAGGTATGTCCCTTTAAAAGGCTCTCAAGTGCAAGGGACACAAGCAAGAGAACAACAATTTTCTGCTGACAGCAAAATCTCTTTTGAGGACAAGCATGATAAAGTAAGGTAATTAAAAACGGACAAGTTAAAGGTACGGCTCTTAGACAATGCACTTCCTTTCAATGCCAGCTTTCATTACGTGAAATGTAAAGCAACTAAATTGAAT
>JAFMSR010002549.1:0-23068 GCA_022818135.1 Saxidomus purpurata
GCCTAAGACACTGCCAAACTGCACCATCGGCCAAGCATAAAAATGTGCCTCACCTTTTATCTTGTCCAAAATGTCCAAGGACAAAACAATTTACACGGTACAGTACGTACCGCTTGGAGTCTTCTTTGTCGTCAAGTTCTTTTTCCGTTGAAGAGATGTCCATCGATATTTATCTAGAATCTACCAAGCTAAAATTATGTGTTTACAGCAAGTGCAGCTGACAATGACGTCATAGTGCACTGACGTCATAAAATAGAACGTGCTGCCTTTCCTTTGAAATCATTCATAGGCACTTGGTTTCAAATCAATCGATTGTTTATTTCTTTCTAGTCTATTCCCGCACATTCTCGCGTAGACATACATACTAAATATCACGGACATATATCTACACGTAGATCTATATAGGTCCGTGTAAAAATGTTGATGGTGTTTAAGTACAAAGTTGCAATGTAGATCTGTCTAACTATGTCCATGCGGTGCATGAACATAGTTAGCTATGTTGATGCAAGTGCATGAACATAGTGACGCATGCGCAGTGGACTATGTTCCAAAATGTTTTTTGTTATCTGGACAAGTCGGTAATATAATTGAATAGCAGTTATGAGTTTAAATAATACCGTGTTACATGTATATGGATACAAAACAGAATTTCAGGTCTTTAGTTATCGCCATGTTTTGCGTGCGTAGTGGCATTCCAAATGTGTGATAAAAAAGAAAGGTTACGTAGAAAGTGCGCATGCTTTCCTTTAATTTCCGTAACAAAAGTTCGTTCCTAATGTCATGTGATCTAGTTAAATCGAGGATAGAGTCATTGTTAACTACGCTAAAAGGAGTACATATACGAGAAATTTAATGCGAATTATCTAGGGCGTATACTATCAAGAAAACAAAGTTCCTTTTTTTTCTGCATGAAAATTAACAAAATACTTACGCCCTTTCCATGGGAAAGCATATTCTCTCCATTCTATTACACCCATTTTGTAATAATGTTTCAGTATAGTTGTAGTATTTTTTGAAATGTTGTATGTAAACGTGAAGATTTTGTCAACTTTCATCTCCATATAATATTCGATCCAATAGATAAGCGACTGATCGTCTATTTGCCCATAAAGTATTTTCAAGCAAACAGCAAATGAGTCGTTTTTAGCTGGTTTTTGTGGTATTAGAGGCTTTAAATATTCAGTTTTGTTTTGCGTACACTTCCGTTTTATAAATTGTACCGTCACTCCTTTGACGTCATATAGAGAGCCATTAATTGGACACGTGATCTGTGATCCTAGCAAGGATACTTGCTTCTTCTCATTAGTTCTATTTGGCTTGAAATATTCCGAAATTTCACCAGAATTCCATAAAATACAGCACTTTATGGCTGAACGTTTATGTTTCCCTGCTTGCCATCCGTTTAGCTTAATTTCCTTATTATATCCCTCAAATACTGTAGAATTTACACCAATTGCGGACAGTATAAAAATTTCCAAGGCGCCTTTCTCACGTATTCCCCAATCATGGCGAATTTCAAATGGATCCGTTGAATAATTTTTTTTGTTTTCCCTGTTGTTGTGGTTTTCCACTTCTAGAATGTCTACATCATTATTACCACCTTGGAATCCATCCCACAGGTTCACAAATTCAGTATTGTTGCGATTCGAGAACGCGGACATATTCAAACTCCCATTAAAGTACGTGACATTCGTGTTGTCTATAGAAGATGTGACGTCACCACGGCGTTGGATATCTTGTAATGTTTTCATCAACCTTGTAACCGTTACGTTGGTCATCGATGCAAAGACAGCATGTCTGTTAGCTGCTTTGCTGTAATTAAGTGCGCCATAGGAATATACCTATAAAACAACGATAATTTTAAAAACTGGTTTATCTAACAACAACAACAAAAGAATACGGTTTATGCTTAATAATCGTTAGACTAGACTGGAAAATGTTGCTAACAGCGAGGTTTAAACCTTCATGTCCATGGAAGCTTTCTACACAGTGCATAAGTGACGCCTTAATTTTTAAAGCGACAAGGTGGCAAGCTTATTTACAGTTATTGGATGTTTATGTATCTTAATTAATGAGAGATTGTAAAAACTCTCCCCGTCGCTATAACTGCTTGTATAATTAAGTAGCATTTATAAATGTTTCAAGATGTTCTTTATAAGAAATTATTGTTTCATGAATTTTTCATTAAAATACACAAATAATGACAAAATTGATGCACTTACCGTATATATATTCCGCATTATACCATTTTCCACTATAAGAAAAACTGTGCACATGATAATAAGCAATAGGAGCACGCGTCTCGTGCATTTTCCTAATCCTACTGATTTATTTGGAACAAATGAATTTAAATGTACGTTCATGATATTTCAAACATAATATAAATTTATAGTCTAAACGGTCAGTGGTAACACTCGTTTTCCGTCTATTATTATCTTTGATATCTACGATGTGAACAACCCCCGGGCAATAGATGAAATTGTATTTATATATACAACATATATAACATTGAATAATAAAACGTTATGTTTTTTGCATGTATCGAACATTCGATCTTGCTGATTTCGATTGACATGCTAAACCATATAATTAAAAAAAATTATTTGTACAAATTGATCAGTTTGTTATTTCTTTGAAGAAGAAAAATAATTAAAAGAACATTTAATTGACTTAAACTGAACACTTTCTACATGTACTGGACATAGAAAGAAACGCTACAAAACATTGTTTACAATGCAAAGTAAGGGCTGTGTGTGGAAGCCCGACCGGAATAAAAAATCCTGACAAATTCGTTGAATAGTACTGATTTTATTCTTCGTGCCCTATGTTAACTAACGAGTTGAAAACTGTAGGAAAACTTTAGCTAAATCATTACAAACTGTGAATGAGTATTGTATATTTTATTCGAATAAATGAGTTCGTTTCATAAGAAACTTTGAAATTGTATTTTTGAAATGAGAATCGGTAAAGCATGGCTCCGAAGAACACGTTGGATAGTTTCTTTTTGGAAGTTTAAAAAAGACGCTTTCTATTTATAGGATAACACAGCATCCTTGCACGTGAGAATAATTTAAGTGAGAATAATTTCAAGTTTTCAAGTCAAAGTGAGAGTAGTTTCTATTTGCAAGTCACACCAGGCGGTGGTAGAAAAGTGTCTTTGTCAATATTTCCTTCTTCAAACGACAGAAACAGATTTTCTTCCTCGTCGACAAATAACCTGTCGAATAAACAATAAATTGTACAGATAATTTGAACAAATCAAAATAAACGTGTGCTATGTTGTTGTTGTTTGCCATTTCAACTGTATTTCAGTCATTTGGATATGAACGTAAGCAGGGTTCGAGCCCTGTATGTTTGAAATAACTGTTTAAGGAAAACTA
Organism: Saxidomus purpurata; assembly: GCA_022818135.1. Classification (NCBI taxonomy): domain Eukaryota; kingdom Metazoa; phylum Mollusca; class Bivalvia; order Venerida; family Veneridae; genus Saxidomus; species Saxidomus purpurata. Next base: position 3,381 of record JAFMSR010002549.1, read on the forward strand.
TTAAGCGATAGAGAAATTTAACGTGTCTTGTCCTAGGAAAGGATGTCGAGGGTTGACCGCAAAACTGCTGTAACTTATATGAAATAAAGAATGACATACAACAGTTTTGCGGTCAACCCTCGATGTTGCAATATAGCATTTTTCGGGGGTTTTACAAAAGTTATATGGGCGACATAGTTTATAATACGTGAACCAATTTCTTAATTCTCTAAAAAAAGCAAACAAAAAGGTCATCTTTCACCGACTGAAGAAGAAAGTTTGAAGAGTAGGTCCGGGGAATATCGGATAGCGTCCCATATCGGACAGTCATTTGTTTTAAACATGAACGACTACTAGATAGATGAAATTAAATTCACCTCGGGCAGGACACCGTTCAAAATTCTTGTTGACCTGACCAGGTAACACAAACAAATGGTACGTGTTTATACTTATATCATACGGTGTTCCGTTTGGACCATCGCGCTTTTATTTTTCTCCCTATACCACGATGCTCGAAACCACGATGATGAAAGTCGAAACCACGATGATGAAAACACGAAACCACGATGGTGAAAGTCGAAAGTCGAAACTACGATGGTGAAAGTCGAAATCACGATGGTGAAAATACGAAACTACGATGATGAAAACACGAAATTACGAAACTACGATGGTGAAAACGCGATATAATTTCGCGTTTTCACCATCGTGGTTTCGACTTTCACCATCGTGGCTTCGACTTTCGTGTTTTCATCATCGTAGTTTCGACTTTCGTGTTTTCACCATCGAAGTTTCGACTTTCATCATCGTAGTTTCGACTTTCATCATCGTGGTTTCGACTTTCACCATCGTAGTTTCGACTTTCACCATCGTGGTTTCGACTTTCACCATCGTGGTTTCGACTTTCATCATCGTGGTTTCGACTTTCACCATCGTGATTTCGACTTTCACCATCGTGGTTTCGACTTTCATCATCGTGATTTCGACTTTCATCATCGTGGTTTCGACTTTCACCATCGTGGTTTCGACTTTCACCATCGTGGTTTCGACTTTCATCATCGTGGTTTCGACTTTCACCATCGTGATTTCGACTTTCATCATCGTGGTTTCGACTTTCACCATCGTGGTTTCGACTTTCACCATCGTGGTTTCGACTTTCACCATCGTGGTTTCGACTTTCACCATCGTGGTTTCGACTTTCACCATCGTGGTTTCGACTTTCATCATCGTGGTTTCGACTTTCACCATCGTGATTTCGACTTTCACCATCGTGGTTTCGACTTTCACCATCGTGGTTTCGACTTTCACCATCGTAGTTTCGACTTTCATCATCGTAGTTTCGACTTTCACCATCGTAGTTTCGACTTTCACCATCGTGGTTTCGACTTTCACCATCGTAGTTTCGACTTTCATCATCGTAGTTTCGACTTCCTGTTGCGCATGGTCAATGCTATCTCGGCAAATAATACAATGGATGACTGCGGTCTTGATCTACGCATGACTGACGTAAGCCTACTTCATTGATAAAACATACAGCCGTGGCCGTTGATCTGCAGCATTTCATATTAGTTTAACTACGCCTCTTACAAAAAAACCGATACATCGATACATAAAGTGGGAGAATCCATTATAAAATTACCGCTTAAAATAGGGGTGTCGTTAGTACATTCACGTCGTTAGTATAAACCTTTCTTTACGTCATTAAATACAAAATGAAGACAAGTAAATGTGGCAGATCTTATGCACAAGGTAAAAAGATTTCAACGGATTTAAAATCGCTAGTGATTGACAATTTAGTCCTCCGAAAGACAGTGTCGTCTTTCTCAACTATTCACGTCATTAGCGTGACATAAAAAATGACCGGCGATCTTAACCTCTCGACTATTTTTAGTGGACTTGTCAAGAATTCATGATTAAAAAAAAACAACCTGAACAATCTCTATCTCAGCCAGTTTGCATTTACTGTACATGACCCGGAAAGTAACTACATGTGGCAGTTTATGCACTGTCCAATCACCAGTCCGTTTTCTGTAAAATTGGCGTAGTGGCATAGAGTTAAGAAAGTTTTGAAGCAACAGATCATTGGAGTCGGTGTAATTTATTACCAAACGATAGCTTCTCAAAGCCGTGATACACAAAGTCGTGAGGTTACACCTCATTTTATCCCCGAGAGGTCAGAAAAGCGCAGCTTGTACCCAATTCAAGGTCAGTATGAAATATCCGTGTTACTCAGTTATATTTGTTGACAGGTTGTGCCGCAAAACCAATCTTCATAACCAGAGTTTGGACCCGTAGATTCTTACGAGGTCACACGAATGTCTGGATTCCAAAATCAGAAAATGAAACACATTATTATATTACCGTGTGATACGAGTATTTGTAATATTTACAGCCCGTTGCAAAAAATCCAAAACGGTCTGAAGTAGCTACAATCCGCCGAGATGTTGTTTATATGGGAGAAAATATATATAATATTACATTGTGTAGTATTCCTGCGGTGATTCAGGGACAGGGGTCATTTCTTTGTGAATGATTCAATATATCTCTTGCTGATAATCTAAATCGCTACCGCAAGTTCATGAATTATTTTAAATGTATTATGTTCCCGGGACTTTACGCTAGAACTAGTATCTAATGAAGTCATTTTTTAAATAAAACCGGAAAGCACAGTTTTGGGTGCATATTCTCAAGCCTTGTTTGAATTGTCTTTATGCGTATGACAATATTTGTACAATTCAGTTCTTAAGATATAACGAATAGTATTAGCTGCTTAATTTTAATTAAAAGTGCAGTACGCCATCCTACATAATTGATGATCATATGATACCTCTTTCATAAAATGCCTTTTTCACATCGTCCTGTCCATGTTTTACCAAAATGAGAAGAAAATGTTTTTCCGAAATTGATCATAATAATAATAAGTCGCAACACTTGTTATCTATTCAAACACTTTTGCCGTATTCGGCTTCTGACAAATTTACCTGCCTTCCGAAATCTTTACTTGTTCAAAATTGAAATTTCTCTTCTGTGAAATCAATATTTCCAGTCTACATGTAATGCCAGCCCGGCAGTGAACACGAAACTTTTCGTTTTACCTTGAAAGCCTATGGCTTCTCCTATCCTTTTCTTTCCGGGAAAGAGTTTGGGTTAACGAGTCTCGGAAAAAAATTCAAATTAACAAATTTGAACATGAAAATGAAACGACAGACATGGCAGACGGGTTATTTTATCTCATATACAATTTGTTTATTTCATTAATATGTACATGTATTATACAGGATGAAAATATGGAAAATTGTGAATGTTCATTGACCAAACTTGATAGCATCATGTTGTGCAGCGAGACCATGTTATCACTCTTTAACTTACTATATATTTTTACTTTACGTTTTGATGTAAAAACATAGAATCAATGATAAAGAAAACATATACTAACGAGTTTCATTACAATAAAACGACGGGAAAACGACAAACTATGTGACTGTGATAAAAAACTGAATACTTTTGACACGGGCATTTTGTTTCCAACTAGAACGTTACAATCAAAGGGGCACATCACATAAAGGTTTTGGGTGGTCTGGGGGTATTGATACCCCTTTAGACTAGTCGTCAGTGTGACCGCTATATTTACTCTCGCGTGCAAATTTATTTTCAGTGTCATTGGCTACACACATACATTATTATGATAATAATAAGTGTAACAGTTCTATGACATATCAACTCTCTGGCTGCGCGCAAGTTGGTGAAATCACAACAGTCTCGGAATTTACTTCATGTATGTAATAACTTGTACACACGAGTACAAACAAAACCGTGAAAGAATAACTTTTGTACTTATGAAGGTCTCGGGAACACTCATCGATGTCACTCTTTTTGTATAAGGGATATCTGTTCACAACATGCTCGTAAATACCTGTACAGATCTATTTAAATGTGTCCATTATACATTGACACCGTAAGGATGGGATTGTAATATTATCGTTTTAAAAAAATGTTTGAAGTTAGATTCTAAATTTTCAAGATGTGCGATCGTATTCTATTCAGTCACGGAAAGTACATATTATTATACTGTATTCCGTTTCAACTTTGTTACGAATTTTGTGAAATTAAACAGCATCGAGATGTATTTATTTAATTACAAACTTTGAATGTAAATACTTTTTTTTTTAAACAATGCAACTCACACTAAAGGTCGGGTAGTACACGTTGTATTTATCGATCGATACCTGGCTACTTATGGTATATGGTACACCCCTATTTTGAGCGGTTATTTATAATAGAATCTTCCACTTAAAGTTGTATGGGATTTTAGCTAGTGTAAAACGTCTCTGTATGAAACTATACTATCGGGAAATGCTGTACACTGTACGCGAATGACATGCGCAACAGGAAGGCGAAAGTCGAAAGTCGAAAACACGATGGTGAAAGTCGAAACCACGATGCTGAAAGTCGAAACTACGATGATGAAAGTCGAAACCACGATGGTGAAAGTCGAAACCACGATGGTGAAAGTCGAAACTACGATGATGAAAGTCGAAACCACGATGGTGAAAGTCGAAACCACGATGGTGAAAGCCGAAACCACGATGGTGAAAGTCGAAACTACGATGATGAAAGTCGAAACCACGATGATGAAAGTCGAAACCACGATGGTGAAAGTCGAAACTACGATGATGAAAGTCGAAACTACGATGGTGAAAGTCGAAACCACGATGGTGAAAGTCGAAACCACGATGGTGAAAGTCGAAACGACGATGATGAAAGTCGAAACTACGATGATGAAAGTCGAAACCACGATGGTGAAAGTCGAAACCACGATGGTGAAAGTCGAAACCACGATGGTGAAAGTCGAAACTACGATGATGAAAGTCGAAACTACGATGGTGAAAGTCGAAACCACGATGGTGAAAGTCGAAACCACGATGATGAAAGTCGAAACTACGATGATGAAAGTCGAAATCACGATGGTGAAAGTCGAAACCACGATGGTGAAAGTCGAAACCACGATGGTGAAAGTCGAAATCACGATGGTGAAAGTCGAAACTACGATGATTAAAGTCGAAACCACGATGGTGAAAGTCGAAACCACGATGATGAAAGTCGAAACCACGATGGTGAAAGTCGAAACCACGATGGTGAAAGTCGAAAGTCGAAACCACGATGGTGAAAGTCGAAACCACGATGGTGAAAACGCGAAATTATGTCGCGTTTTCACCATCGTGGTTTCGTGATTTCGTGTTTTCATCATCGTAGTTTCGTATTTTCACCATCGTGATTTCGACTTTCACCATCGTAATTTCGACTTTCGACTTTCACCATCGTGGTTTCGTGTTTTCATCATCGTGGTTTCGACTTTCATCATCGTAGTTTCGAGCATCGTGGTATGGGGAGAAAAATAAAAACCGCGATGGTCCAAACGGAACACCGTAATATCATGATGATATTTATTATGTGTAACAATATACCAAATGCAGTTGGATACTTTCAATTATATAAGAACTACATAATTAAAATGATAATTTAGAATACAGCACTGATCAACATCACTGATGAATGTATTTTACAAGGTAAAGCAACGATACCATTAAGACAATTCATTTCTTTAATTTGATAGTTATATACTTACTTATACGGCAATCCATTAACTGTATGAAAAAAGTAATCAAGAGTGAAGAGAAAGAACTCTGATCTCCAGTGGTTGTATGTAGTAATATTGTCATGTACTTCTTCCACGAACTCCAGGTCCGGGAAAAGTGGGCTGTTAGGGAACTTGTTATATAATGAACTGTGAATAAAAAAGGAAATGATCACTCTTAAGCCTACAATTACAAGTAAAAATAAACGCTTCTTTAGAGTGATCTAACTTGAATGTTAAGCCTCTCATCGATGCGCTGAGAAATTGAGCCCTTCCTCCCGGTACAAAAATTCTGGTCAAAGAAGACAATGTATGTGAAAAGAAACATTTTATGTACAACAAATTATATCGTACGCTGCTTTATGCCTTACCATGTCGACCAGTGTATACTATGACCAATTGCCGGGTGTATGGTTACACACGTGTGTAAAAATCGTAACAGCCGGTATCATGTTGAAAAGTTAATACAATTAAACGTGAGAAATGGTCTTCTAGACATAGACCCATCGGTAGCTTCTTGAAGACTCTTGATGCGACACAATTATGTTCCTTCGGCTAGCGTGCACTACGATCATAATCTACACTGTTGTAAGTTCCTCTTAACGCTAGCTGTTTTTACTGACCATCGGTTTTGCAATGATTGGAATGAAGTGTGGAAACATAATGGACTACAATTAACAACACAATGAGACAAAACGGTGTTGCAAGCAATACGAAATGCAAAAAGAAGTGTTAATGCAAGTTCGTGGTAAAAAAATTATATCAACAGAAATGAATGGATTAACCATTCATAATAAATATTTACGTCACTCTGCATGTCCTGTAAGGGGGCTCTGGTGAAGGGAACAACGTTAACATCTTCCCAATGTCGTACAAGTAGATGAATATATACAAAGGAGGCCCGTACTGGGAACACGCGTAGTCAAATTCTTCTACTGCACCTATGTATTGCTGCAGGAGTTCCGCTGTACTCTGATTGAGACCTGCATCGATATGTGATAATAATAATATGTGATAAAACAACAGTCGTGCATACATTCAGATAATACTTAATGTCAAAAACCGGAACTAACACCTTAAAAGGGAAGAAAACAAAAATTATCTGCGTTTAAAAAAATTCTTAACTATTTGAAATAAAATTTATCTTTACACAAATTCAGTTAGTAATTTCAATTAGTCATGTAACGGACTATACATCTGACATAAATCACTTGTTGTGAAGGTGAATATGTCAAAAAATAAGACAAATACCCGTAGGGATTCCATAGCTATCCAGCCTCATGCGTCTTGCCTGCCCATCTACATACCATCCAGCCTTGATATATTCACGTGCACTCTTAATGTTCACACAAGACTTTTCAAAAATACAAAATATTTGGGCTATATATATTATCATACAAAGGAAATACCGATTACAGCACAGTCAGGAAGACCATTAAACAGGCATACGCACGAATTCAAAGCCCTTACCCCCATCCCGCCTCCAACACCACCACCCCGCATCGACCCTCCAACACCACCACAACCATCAAACCATAGAACCACCCCGGGTATTCGGCTACCTACACGCCGGAATGATACCTAAAACGCCGGTTCTATGTACATGTCGAATGCTTGTTGTAGGTACTAAAAAAACAAAATACACACCTATTTTTGCATTTTGCGGAGAGTTTAAGTCAGCATTCTTCTGGTAAAAGAATTTGCTCTTAATGGTTAAAATATCTGTCATTAGAATTAAAGATTATGGGTAAAAATATGAATAAATATGTGGAAAATGATACATTTTTACACTTAAAGCTTTATCATCTAATGGAAAGAATTGAAACATTTAAAGTTGCCATTTTCCCTTATAGAACTATACATAACCGACGGATGAATGTACGTTTCACTTACCCTTTTTGTGTTTGTGTTGCCAAATGTTGCGTTTTACGCGACCAAGAGAAGACTTTGGAGATACCGCTGACGATCATCAGTTATAAACAATGATACCTAATTATTAAAGCAGGGATAACGACTTCGTAACAGCAAAAACCGCAAAGCGGTTACTTCTCCTTACAGTATACATTTGAGAGCGGAGCTCACCAAATCAAAATTCTGTGAGGAGTTTGAAAGAAAATTTCTTCCATGTGTTGTACAGGAGACTGGAATGTTATTATTCCAGACGTGTAGAAACTGGTAGGGGCACTATTTCAACAATATTTGGCCTTGCCTCGTACCCAATGTTGCCCCGCCGAAGTGTTTTTGACGCACGAAATAATTTTTGTTCCAGCTATGTGAGTAATCTTTAATTTGAAATAAGTTTTTTTTTGCATTGAAGATTGAATAAAGATTGTAGGGTCGGGTAGGAAAGGTATACAGGTCGCATTGCCGTAAATGCACAGTTTATTTGTTTAAACTTTGATCTGTACACATGGAATATAAACAGTTTTTATTAATTTAGTAATTTCACTTAGCAGAAACTTATATAGAATATACTTAACGGCACATCAGCTGAACGGAACTTTAACATTTCTTGGTATTTCTTTTATATATAATCCATGTACAAGATGAACTTTGCATACATGTATACCGTAATGCAGTCTCACTATTTCCACTTCAAAGGCAGACCGATTTTACATGTTGACATTTTAGAGTTGTCCACCTAATAGATCTACGCCTCACTTTGATGTACAAATAGGTGGGACCACATCCCAAACAAAATTCTGTTGGACAGTTATAAACGCAATACAATCTAATATTCTAACATGACTCACGATTTTGTCTCTATATACAAAGAGTAGAAAAAATATGTTATATTACACCATAACGCGGGAACCGATATGCTGTAAAGATGACGTCATATTGCGCCGCATGACGTTAAATGAGCGCTCGCGTAGAAAATAAAGCTTTGCATTTATTCACCTTTTGTATTATCTGGTCATGTAAGAATCTATAAATAACATCCTTGTCAGCGTTGTTATCGTCTTATAAACAATAATTTGTCGTACTGATGCGCAGTTATAAACCACTCAAGCCTTCGGCCTTCGTGGCTAATTACTGCGTATCAGTACTCCAAATAGTGAATATGGTTTGTCAAATTCTTCAAGGTTGATATATAATTTATTATATCCAGGATTCATGCAAACCCATACACTTTTAAAAACTCAGATTAGTATCTATACAAATTAAAAGAAACAAATGCAGGAGCTCATTTCGACTGAAACAATAAGGTCATAAAATGTTAAGTTTCTTTAACTCATAAGCAAAGTTGAACAGTTCTGACAGCTACGGGTACCACTTGCTATGTAATATGGAATATGGAATATTTGTGACACGGGTCCCTCAGGTAAGCCATAGTACATTAACAGCTTTTCATTATATCTGACACCTTAGTTGTAACCGGTTTTATAAATTTGAAGAGATCTTTAACATTTAGCGACCATCATTTGCATCACCATTTTGTTTGTTTAAATTAATATTGGTACATAATACCTCTCTAGAGATGTATAGGTGTACATACTTTCTAAACGCAATGAATAGGATATCTAGTATTGGTAAAATACGGTGTTTAGTCCAAATAAAAAGTATTTTCCAACGTCTGGTATTTATTTTCAGATTCATACGTACACACTCATTATGCCATTATATCATAGGTGGTTCATTACACATCATCTCTCATTTTCAAAACAATCCATTTCTATAGTTAACTTATATTGCGATTGCGGTATCTCTTTGATCGACAAAACCGGCGATGATGGTATGTACGATAATCGTCAGCGGTAGTCAAAATTCCACACACATGTCTCCGAAAAATTGATCTTCTGTCAATATCTTTTTCATTTTCAATGAAACAAGAGTAATTGCTTACTAACTGAATATTTTCTTTCCATTTGTTTTTAAAAAATATCTTTATGTACAAAAAAAGCTAAAATTTGGAAGATAAGTGTTCCAATCATCGAAATTATACGTAAACATGACACTAAACACCTTTTTTCACGTTGTTTCGTGAAACTGGAGACGGACATCTTACAGATAGGTAGGAAAAAGTGTGTTTTTACTTTTTCCTTTATAAAACATAATCAAATCTTCAATAAATGTTGAATATATACCTTTTTTTATTGGCATGACCACAAACATTATACATGTACACTGAACCGGCGTTTTAGGTATCGTTCAGGCGTGTAGGTAGCCGAATACCCGGGGTAAGTTGAAACAGTTCAAAATATCTCTGCATTGATGCTATTACACAATACAGTGACAATTCTTCCAAATGTAACGCATGTACAAGTAAAATGACGGACCAAACAAACGGCACGCAACCAGGATACATGATCCCCACCCTTCACACATGGCCATGGAAAAACTATCTCCAACAATGTATTTATACACATCTTGGGAGAGAAGTTGGGCTTGGCGATGGGGATAGAAACCTATTGGCGGGATAGCCAACTTAACTTCTGAACTAAATAATTATATTGTTTAAAGTTATATTACCCTTCAAAATGGCCATATTGAGTTATGGTCAAGAATAATGCTGAAAACACAGTGGATGCAATTGAAACTATTATACATAGCCATATTTTTTATGTTATAGCATTGGTAATGTTCATTATCCTCGGAGTATAAATCATTGATTAATGTTCTATTTAAAATAATGATTGCACTTTGAACGGCAATATCACTTTAAGTTTTTAGTCTTCAAAACAGCAAAACAAATATTGTAGTAACACAATGTTGTTAAAATGATGCAAAATGTAATAAAAAAAGGAGCTCGAGCGTCCCTGGCCTTTCACTGACATAATCACTGAACGTCCCTGGTCATTTTATTTAATACACGTGATGTCATAGTTCAAAGATGATGTACTTTAAAAACTTTTATCTATCTGTGTTTTACAATACATGTACAACAAGCATACTTTGAGTATAGTACATGTGCAATAAAAACTGTTATAGTACTTAGATATGGTTTTCTTCTGTGGCTCCAGCCCTAAACACGTTGGAATTTATCAATCGCCGGACACCCACGGTCGTCGACTCCGCTACGCTGTATACGCTCCATACAACCGTGCGATTCATCTTGAGTGAATTATATATAGTGTATGATATTTTTACATAAAAGATATCTGAGTAATGGTTTACCTTGTATACATTGGGCCATGTTGGAGGTGGTGGAACACTGTAAACAACGCCGACTATTCCAGAAATTACTGCAAATATGAGGAATCTAAAATCCCCGTCTGCCATTTGTTGATATATTTAAAATCGTTATTATAACAACTCGAAATGATTTATAATGATTGTTTACATATATTAATACGTTTAGACTATGGACTTTGTAAGCTTAATATAAATCATACACACAAGTAGATAATAATACATGTAGTTAGATCGACGATTTATGTTAAGTTCTGTCCATTATAATTAGCCGCGTCGTCATCTTATCAATATTCATACAGAACTGGCTTATGTAGAAAACTTCACCGGAACATTAGACTTGATTAAATCATTAAGTGTTTTAGAGTGTAACGTTGTTTAACTTCCTTCAGTGAGTGATCAAGATGATTATTTAGGCATTGTAAGAATGGACTGTACCGTGGTTAGTTAGAGGCTTAATCCTTGGACTGCAGAATGGTAATAATGGTCTAACATGACATATATTAGCGCCGTTAAGTTGTAAAAAGTATTGGAAATTGGATATTGGAATATCAAATCTACATATCCTCGTGTAGATTGGATAATCAGACTGTTTTACCCAAACTTTCATTTACAGATCACGGGGAGCTATACATATCAAGAAACACGCGGCGAACCTCGTCCAGGTTTATATTAACATGAACATTCGAATGTCCAATGTCCCTCGAATATACATGGCAAAATGTACATTGGACATTCAGATTTTCTATCCTTATACCATCGTTACACCACGAAATGGACCCAAAAAACATAACAAATAGTGCTTATAATGTATCTTTTTATAAGTTCTAGTCATCAATGTTGCAGACGTGCGAACTTTGGATTTGATTTTGAGCAGCCTCGAAGGTATATGGTAAAATGAACATTCAGATATTCTATCCCTATACCGTCGTTATACTACGAAATGGACTCAAGAAATTTACAAATAAGCGTGAACTTGGCAGACTGGCAGCGTGGCAGCGTGAAGTCAGCAGCCCAACAGCCGGACAGCCTGGCAGCTCAGATCAGCAGCCAAAATTTCAAAGTTTAAGATTATTATTATTGCAAATGGATGTTAAGAAATGACAGAAGCCCGAATTATGCGTAGATACAATTAATTTACACGCCCTTTCATTATGATACTTAATTACATCTTATTTCCGTTAGTTTCCGCTACTAGAAAAGTTTTCGCTGCAAGCACACCTTTCGCTGCCAGCAGACCAGCAACTCAGCAGCCAAAACTAATCAAGCTGCAACAGAAGCTCGAAATATGCGTAGATACAATTATTTTAAACGCCCTTATATTTTGATACTTTATATCTTATTGTTATTAGTTTTTACTGCTAGAAAAGTTTTCGCTGCCAGCAGACCAGCAGCTCAGCAGCCAAAACTAATTCAGCTGCAACAGGAGCACGATATATGCCTAGATACAACTATTTTACACGTCCTTTTATTTTGATATATATTCATAAGTTTTCGCTACTAGAAGAGTTTTCGCTGCTAGCAGTCCAGCAGCTCAGCAGCCGAAACTTCAAACTTAAAGATTCTGCTCAATGTTACCAAAGGGGGTCTTTAAATGCAACAGAAGCACTAAATATGCGTAGACACACTTATTTTACACGCCCTTTTATTTTTGACTCTTTATATTGTATTTTCCTTAGTTTTCGCTGCTAGAAGAGTTCTTGCTGCTAGCAGACTTTTGCTGCCAGCAGAATTTTGGCTTTGTAAAAGGCAAGACAATATGAAAGAATATGAAGAAATCGTGAGAAATGACGTAGTTATTACCAATGGTAAGTTTTCTGGACAAAAACTAAGTACAAGAAGAGGCATAAATCTGTTAAATATGACTTTAACATAGGCAATTTTGCTGCACTATGACAATGTTGTCATTAGCAATACAATTTTAAAGTTTAATGAAGATATCTGCAAAATAATCTTAAGCTATCGGAACATGTTATTTGAGATGAAAACCGTGAATAATTACGAATAAAAAAGTCACAAGTTATCATTCCCCATTTTCTTTAATAGACACAATCAATATTTCTAACAAAATACCATCCTCATGCATCAGTGGTTCGCCAACCTTTCAGACAAATCAGATGAAATTATGTAACGAATGCTCTGGACGTACGAGAATGACAAAATACCAGCCAGTGCTTTTTCCTCGCACAGTATACATCTGAAAATCAGTTCTCTATTAATGTGAATGCATTAAGTTTAATTTTTAAAAAGAATAGTCTTGAACTGGTTCTTCCCAGGAACAGTTATTTAGTAAAGTGTCTGCCTGTTAAAATGACCAAAAACACGGCTGCAGAGAGCGTTTAACACCTACAACACAAAATGTAAGTGTTGCAATTACCGGAGGTGACTGATACTTCCATCTGATATTTCCATCTGAACCAAATAGCTCATAGTAGAAACTATTTCTTGCATACCGTATTGCACTCTATAATAGATATTTAAATACAAACTTATTGAAATGATGTCTTTAATATGAAAACAAACGTTCTTCTAATGCTGAGTTTGGTAAAGTGACGTCACATTGTTGATAACGTTACGTTACAAGTAATTCACGAATCTCATGTTACATTGGCAGATGTTACACGAGATTTTCCAGCACTGGTCGACAAAAGCAGAATGTGTTTCATCATGGTGGTCCTGGGGTATCGTTTGATGGAATATGTAAGCGGACGGCTGACGCTGAGCAATTGTAATAGTGTAGCCTGGTATTTTTGCCAGATGAGCTAAAACGTGCTTGACCAATATATAGTGTAAGAAATGAGACTTTGTAATGGAGTTTAACTAACAACAAATATTTATTCATATGCCATGTATAACCAGCAATTGTATAAGCAAGAACCAAATGATACAACAAAACAAAGACCTTTTCTAAATGAATCATTCGTACATTAAGAATAATCTTAAATCTTGCAATATACAGTTTAAATGTTATAGATAACATTTATTATAACGTCTACAATTATTCGCTAACCAAGTATTATACTCAACAGAGGTATGCTAAGTACTACTGAAATAATGTTCAATCACTGTAAGTTGAAACGACTTAGGCCTTTACAGAAGCTTCTCTGAGAGCAACTCAAAGGTCATCTTTCTTCTAAAACGAAGAATATCATTCTGAAAACAGAAAGCATATTTCAGTTTTACATATAACATCATGTCTAGCAGCAGCAGCAGCATTGTAACATGTCACATAATTCTCAAAATTGTATACTCTCGGCTAAGTTTATATTTATAGTTATTAATAAGTGTGATTGTGTATGGAAATATATCTAACCTCATCGATTATAGAATCGCATGTGATAGGATAAACGCATTTTTATGTCCTAAATGTATAACTATTTTGATCCTTGTGTTGTGCACAATACTTACAGTCTGGAAAAGTTCTTTCTCTTTTACCACACATACAGCAAACTGCAGCATAAATACCCCACAATCTGCAAACCCGATCTGCTTTGGCACATTCTAAAAATTGAAATAACAAAAAATGAAATATTTACAATTCAATATTGTTAGTAGTACTGATATTTTACCTGGATAATTCTATTTGACTTATATGAAGTTTTGTTAATTTGAATTTCACAACACGCTAAAAAAACTAAGAAGCCTTTCTTTGAACTAAGATCCCCGTATGCTAAACTATTATGCATGGATAGACAGACACACAAGTGGCTGATGGCAAATATGTGCACAGTTTTTCAAATATGAAGCAAGTCAATGAAAAAAGGTTATAAATGAAAACTGCCATACCTGCACAAATTTCAATCTGTTAACTTCTTTTTTTCTCCAGGTGACACTTGTCTTTCTAGGAATTTTCTGCAATATTCATGATATAAAAATATGTTTGGAATGGTGTTATTGGATAAACGGTATATATCTTGTTTTTTGCTTTTGATTAAAATCACTACTGGAATACTAAAACTGATTGTGTGTTTATATGTTTAGCTATCTGAGTCAAAAATGCAAAACCAAAGTTAACGATAAATGTTATTTTAAAATCCTTCAACGCATAGCAAGGTTACAGTCCAGACACGAATGTTTGGATATACTCAGGATTCTATAAACTCTAAGTGTGATATTGACGTTAGAGGTAATGATGTATGTCTTGCACCAAACACGTCGTGTTGATGTGCTGTACATCTGTGCCAAATAATTTTAATCTCTTTCAATGTATGACAAAGTTACAGTCCGGACACAAATGTATGCATACATACAGGATTCCATTACTTATAAACTTATTTTAGCTCGATTGTAAAGAAAGCTTTCAGCTTATCGAGTCACTCTCAAGTCCGCTTCCTGGAAAATCCAGCACTCATGTCATATGAGGAGGTACGGTCGTGGCCTTGGTGGGGCTTGAACCCGCAACCTCCTGGATGAGTGGCAGACACCTAAACCTCTACACCACCGCTCATGAGTAATGATAATTTATTTTCAAATTATTTTCTAAAACAATCAGTTTATAGTATGACATAGTTTCAGCGATATAAATCTTGCAGGTCAGGTCTTCAGAATAAGGGCATCAGTAATAACTGATAGTAAATTTTTTTTCCTACATAAAATTATCGGTAACATGAGGAAGTTGTATTAATCAGCCCAAGAAATTCTTTTCAGTAGAATGTCTTCTGGAATGTATCATTACCTTAAAAGTACCATCAAGGAACCACCGTTTGGTGGAGATCTAGTTTTTTGTAGCAAAAATCATATGCCTCGCATCATCACTTATAACATCTGCCACCAGGAAGTCTTGACACTGTAGATAGTCATTGTTCGCCTCAAACTGTAGATCAGTAGGTTCAGCTGGTCTGAATTTGGATCTATACCGATTTGCTGTCCTTGCAATACTGGCTGGTACAGGTAGTCCTGGCTGGTTTGGCTGCATATGCTCTTGCAGGGCAGTGTTGACTAATTCTGTGGCGGACTTATACACATAGCGCTTTGCTTCTTTCCTCACCTGCAGATGGACCTGCACTTTCTCACACAGTGAAGGGTCAGGAGCATGTGGATGGGAGTTGTTGCCTCTGATGAAATTTCCACCCTTCTGTACCACCGTAGCATAGCACTTAACTGTGGAACTTCTAGCACTACATATCCACAAAACTGAATTCTTTTGGTTTTTCTGTGAATGAAAGTTATACATTTTACAACAATGTATAGTACAAGATTACATATATCAATATTTGTCTATATAACTTTAGTACAAGTTTCTGATCTCTTGACTATGCATCATGGCAGTGTCTCCTCATGATTTTAGTAACTACCACCACCACCAGTTTAGTAACTGCACTCTCATCCATGGGTTCAGGTCTTGCAGGTATGCGAGCCTCGCATGGCTGACAGATGAAGGACAAACCATCGCCGTTCTTGACTGCTTCCTTGTATGTACCTATGGAGATACCTGAAAACAAGATGACATGTTTATCAAAACAGTTATAACCAAAAAACTTCATTCACATTCTTAATTTGTGTTGTCATACTTTAACATCTGATCATTTACACTCATTTATGTTCACTTAGCGCTTAATTCAAGTAAGATTTTCACTGGAGGTATTTTTAAAATTTGATTTCCCTATCCTGGTTGCCCAACCAAGATAGTTATTTTATCACAAGTTAAAATTTGATACACATACTTTACCCGAAATTTTTGGGAGCCAAGACCCAACCGCGTTATACCGGGATCCGCGTTATAACGATCCGGCGTTATAACGAGGTCGCAGTGTATATGTTTAGATGGAATTCATTAGAAATTTTGAAAAAATATTATTACCTCCCTTTACCTATCTTGGGTGCGCACCTAAGATAGATTGGAAATAAATGAATTCAGAAGCTACACATATGTTTAAAACTTGCATTTTGGTTCAGAATGTTAAGATATTTGTATATCTATCCAATTCAAATGTAAAAGTAGAAATTATATTGAAATAAAAAAGAAATACTCAACATTTTAAATACTTTCATATTAAAGGGGAGTAATAACAAAATGTTATAAAAGTTAATAAAATGTAAATTTTTGATCTGACTCTATGTAATGGGTCTTTTTTGTTCATTAAATAAATCTCTAACAGAATTTACAAAAAGTAAAAATTGTCATAAAATGTTGCTTAAAAGTAATTGACCACCTTTATTAACAAGAGCTGTCAGTAGGACAGCGTGCTCGATTTTTTAGTGCTTGCCAATAAAACAAAACTTTGACAGTTAAGGGCACACAAGACTTTAACTAGGAATTTATAAGTACAAATCAAGAAGAGTTATCTTCTTTTGCTTACAGATAGGTCTTATGATGGTATGTAAGTACTCCAACTTTCAAAGTAATATCTGAAATGGTTAAGTTAACAAGTGGACAAGAATGAAAATTTTCTAAGTTTCTAAGTCAAAAAGGGCCATAATTCAAATAAAATCCTTGACAGAATTACCTTCTCCTGCCCATGTTTGGGAATCATGATGGTAAACAAGTATTCCAACATTCAAATTAATATCTCAAACAGTTCAGTCAAAAAGTGGACTGGTACGAAAAACATAACCAAGATTCTAAGTCGATAAAAGCCCTAATTTTTAAATCAAATCCCTGACAGAGTTACCTTCTCTTGCGTACAGATGGGGGTAATGATGTGAAATAGCATTAAAAGTTTCAAAGCAATATCTCAAAGGGTTAAGGTAATAAGTGGATTTTACCATATTCAATGTATTTTCTAAGTAAAAAGGGGCATAATTCTGTCAAAAACCTTGACAGAGTTATGTCCTCTTGTCTGTTGATGAAGGTCGTGATGGTAAACAAGTATGGTTAGTTTCAAAGCAATACCTCCAATGGTTTTGAAATAAAGTGAGGTGGTACGAAAAACTTAACCAAGCTCAATACACTTTCTAAGTAAAAAAAGGGCCATAATTCTGTCAAAAACCTTGACAGAGTTATGTACTCTTGTCTGTAGATGGAGGTTATGATGGTAAACAAGTATGGAAAGTTTCAAAGCCATACCTCTTATACTTTTGAAATAAAGTGGGGTGGTACGAAAAACTTAACCAAGGTGTGACGCCAATGCCGACGCCAGTGAGTAGGATAGCTCCCCTTTTCATAGAAAAGTCGAGCTAATAAAAGCACTATCAGGATAGCCATTCAAAATATTCTTCTAGGAAATGTTTTCATGAAACAGCTTTTGCAAGCCAACCTTAAAATATTTAGTAATGAAAATCTCATCTCTATATCTGCTAAAACCTGCCCTAATATTTTAGGTCTTAAAAAGCACTAAATTAGTGTTTTGTTGTAGAGTACTGCTGGGGAAAGAAAAAATAAATTGGTAATAGAAACAATGAAAAAGTCCAACCACGACAACTTACATTTCTCACACAAATTCTCTTACGGTATTATATAATTCAGAATTGAATGGTCATGTACTAATGTATATCTGTCATGGTTTTATTTATTAGGACCGCTTTTATTATTACATTCGGGTCAAAGAAATATTTGTCTTGATAAATAATTTTTTTGATAGATTGAAAATTAATGTATTCTTTTGAAGTTATGTGATTTATAGTCTGATGCAAATAATGACATGTTTTGCTGAAGCTAAAGTTGCTTATATTTGAAACATTGTGTATTGACCATATCTATCATTGTTACCATTTAATTAGTGTCCTGCGATAGTCGTACAAACACCAACAAGCTCTTACGGGCCTCGCGGTGTTCCAAATCTGCACAGACATCATGCGATGCCTGTACGAGCTCCATCGGGGCCATTGCGGTGCTCGTGACGCACATCTGTGGTTGAGAAATCCGCATATACATACTGCACCCTGATCCGTATACCGGATTTTTGTGTAAATGCTAAAACTTAAAAATTTTAAGATTCGGTGATACAGCAGTGCAGTGTTGTTTGCCATTTCGAGGAAATGCAGGAACTGATAATTACACAGATCAATGTGTAGAGATATTGGTAGACTGGTTACAATTTGCACGTTAAGTCTGCCAAGTCTGCCAAGTTCACAAAACAAACCCTGCAAAATACTGATAAATATTAAGCACATTGTTACCTGCTGTCAAAGGACTTGAACACTTCAGGATATCTGCAATACAAGAAAACTCATTCTATCAAGTCAATTCACTGGTTTGGACTTACTTGACCCTTGTCAGTCAATATTCATGGGTCATAATACAGATCATAGTCATTACAAATGCAGATGAAATTACCTCCCTTGAACTGTATTTCAGTATTACAACACATTTGAACTGTGCAATCATGCAGAAAAAATCCTATAAATAATTTTTAATTGTATAAAAGTGAAAAAGGTTTACCAAAACAGTGTACAAATCAATATCTGGCACTGAACTATGTCTTACATCATTGCGGCTGACTTCAAATTCCTTATGTGCTACACCACATGCTTTGTAATGATACTCGAAGTCTAAATTTTGAAAATATTATCATTTTTAATGTCATTTATGAATAAAAATAAATGAACTGTCAACTAAAAACATTTACTTAAGTCTTCACTTGCATTGAAAGAGTGTTTTCAGTGAAATTCCACAAGTTTCCATTCACTGCGGCTGCCTGTATAAAAAATTCACAAGCTGAGGCTGAGACAGTACATGTGAACAGACTGATTTCACAATAAAAACACTGTCAGTGAACAATAAAACGTCACCATGCAGATACTACATATTTACACGTCAAAACATGAATGGGTGCATGTTACAGAAAACAGTAAACAATTTAATGCAAAATAGTAAATAAACACTGAAAATTATCTTGACCAGACTTGCCGGTCTTCCCGGACACCTATCATTAAGTAGAGGAAAACTGCCTTTACCATCTTAAATACATGTCTAGTACTTTGCAAATACTTACAACCAAGCAGAAGACAGTCTAAAAAGACCCTCTGGCCTGAACATTTCCTCCAGCGCAGACATTTCAGCCTC
>JAFMSR010002550.1:0-23058 GCA_022818135.1 Saxidomus purpurata
GAGCCTTACATCTGTTTACTTATATATAGCCTATATACATTGCCGTGCTATTGAAGAATTGTACCGTTGACACGATGTTTATTAAAGTTAAAACTGCATTTCTGTATTTGTCGCTACTTGGAGAGACTATATGCAAACTAGCATTTGTTTATACCTTCAGCAGGTGGATGTTGCACGTGTAAGTCGACGGATGTAAGAATGTATGCTAAGTACTATTGTATTTAGCTTCTCAGAGTTTGACCTGTGAGAAAAGATGGAAACTGAGGGCGAACGCTGTATTTATACATTCTAGGAATATGTCATGTGACCATAAGTACCAATCAAAACCCAGGACTACTGCAGGGTTCTGTTCTTAGTCCCAGCACAAATTTAACAGTAAAGCATAACAATGATAATGTTCAATAGAGTTAAACCCACAAAGGGCATGCTTTTTGTAAAAGCATGGTAATATAACACGAACAGATTCCTAATTCGGCTCTAAACTAAAAAGCCAGATGTCAATACATGAAATG
The DNA here is from genome assembly GCA_022818135.1 of Saxidomus purpurata. Lineage (NCBI taxonomy): Eukaryota > Metazoa > Mollusca > Bivalvia > Venerida > Veneridae > Saxidomus > Saxidomus purpurata. The sequence continues at coordinate 513 of JAFMSR010002550.1, forward strand.
TATGAATACATGCAGACGAATCGTAATACGTCAGAGACAAATAGTCCTTAATATATGAATAACGATACAAGCCTGGCTAATAATTAATTTACCCTTAACAAATAGTATTTGTGAATAAGATAATATTCTAAACATTTAAAAACATAATAACTTGTATTAAGAATAAGCCAGCGGTACTAAACAGAAAAGTAGTCCTTCACTCCCAAAGTTGACTGGCCGCCATATTTTAAATAACAATAATGGGGGCGCGAACACCTCTCGGAAATCTTCAGATTTCTCTGTTAATATAAGTGAATGATTACTAAGAACTGTCTGATTAAAATGGTAAATAAAATGTACATTCACACCTAGATGGGTTAGTCGTAAAAAATTAGACACAAAAGTTATGCACCTTTGAAAATCTTCGTTTGGAGAGATGCATGTAAACAACAGTCCATTTACCGAAGAAATGTCTCTCAAAATATGACAATGTTGAAGAAACTCTCAAGTTCACTGCAACACTTCTTAGGCCCATTTCTACCGCACTAGCTACTACTCACATATCCACTACACACTGTTATGAAGTCCTTTCAAGTATGGACACCGCAATATCTGCCCCAAAGTCTAAGCCTAGACCTTCCTCCATTTCCCAACCTCAAGTCATTAATTCTTCATGCAGTATCTCTTCATCTTCATCATCTGTCAACACCTCATCTGCAATCTTAGATGGCAATTATTCACTTCCGGCTTCAGATCTTCAGGATGCCAACACTTCTGATGTATTACATCCCTTGGTAACATCATCTGGGGACCATCTACACCAGCAACAACAAACAGCAAGACTCCTTCTAACAGCTGGAGGTATGCCTTTATTCCCACCTGCCAGACGTGAATGGAGTAGCTATTTTATCAACCTGCCACTTACTGGAGCCTTTGCTTCCTGGCCTCCATCTGATTGGAGAAACATGACACCTGATTCCAAACTTCTGTTGTGGCAGACAGTTTCTACAATATTGGCCGCAGAATGGAAGATGCCGCTAGATCGGTCATTCATCCAGGATTCCTTTCAATTCCTCGTTTTGCCTGGTACTAAGGATCCTGAGGTAAAAACAGCTGAATCAGCAGTCAGGCACAGTAACTTCCGTATCTTGAAGCGTATTGCCTTGGGAGAGCAGGTCGTTGGCCAAGACGAATTCTTATCCATGTTTGAATCAACCTTCGACCATAGTTTCAGCTCACGTGATGGACCTTATCGTAATCTTCTGATGGCATGTTCTCATCTTCCTCTACGACTGGTATCGGAAAGGCAACAACGTACCTCCATTGTTGTTCCTTCTTCATCTGGTTGATCTGTAAACTCAGCAGCGCACTGCCTCCATTTCATCACTGAACAATAGCAGCACTTTCATTCTACTGTTGTCAACCTTCTATTCATACACTACAGCATATATAGAGTGCCTTACTTCATGATTGGGCACTGTTTCTTCAAAGGAACTTCTGTATTCAAGAGTCCAAATTGTCTCCACTAGAACCACAACTCAACATTATAACAACAATGATGTTTCCAAGTCCAGCAGCCGTCTTCAAAATTCAAGATGGATCATACAGCTATATTGTAACCATATTTGAGATGATTAACTTTTAAGGATCTTCTCACGACGTTCAGAATTTCCGAGTATACAAGTAGCACATCTGATTTCAAAGGACACTGAGGCATTGAAGTCGTGTAGTGTACTGATTATTCAACAGTAATATAACAATATTCCAAGGACACTGTGCTTCATCTGGAAATTCACTTATTTATGTACTTTTTCAAGAACTGTAGTTTACTTAAATGAATGGTATTTCAGCATCTGAAGGGACAATTGTGCTTCATTTTGATCGCGTCTTCAGGTACTTCATCATGGACTTTTATCTGAAAAACTAACATTCGTTTTAATTTTGTCAACGATAATAAAAACAGAAAGTGTTATATATATTTAAACTATCAAATACAGGAGTATTTGTTTCTTTAAGGTGGGGAGAGTGTAAGGGTTACTCCCTTACAGACTTTTACAGACATCGCAGAAACTGGTGACTTTTCACATTTAGTGATCTGAATCATTTTACATATAACTTTAAACGAACTTATCTTTACCTGTATAGACTGTTTATCATATAAGGATGTTGTGATTCATGTGAGATCAGCGAAAAAAACAAAAATAATATCAAACAGGGAATGCCACGTACCAAAAACGCAGCCTTTTTTTTTTAGCCTTTTTTTTTTTTGCAGCCTGCGTTTTTGGTACGTGGCATTCCCTGTTTGATATTATTTTTGTTTTTTTGAGGGTTTCATCGAGATCTTTCTTTGACAAATCAGGAAGGGAAGAGGTCTCCTTTGGTAGCACAACAGAAACATCTGGGACTGGCTCTTCAAAATCCAACTCCAAATCCTGGGGCGACGGAATTGGGGACAGCGGAGGAGGAACCGATAGGGGAGATATCGTCTGAGGCCTTTTTGAGGTTGGCATGTCATCGGGATCTTCTGCTTCCCAGCGGCTCTCTTCTACCTTAATAATCTTAATACCATCAAGATGTATATGTCGAAGACATGAGTTGTCAAAGTTGGCGGCAGTCGACCATTATTTCGGCATCATGAAAGGGGAGGTGCTGAGTGATCCCATGAGACGAGTAATCCTCTCTCTGCTGCGTTGGTCGGTTGTATCTACCAGGATACGAAAGGTTGAATTTGTCTTACCTCCAGCAACAACAACTTCAGACTGTTGAATCCCAACATTTGCTGAGAAAACACTCCATAGACCAGGATTTGATGGGTCACATGAGGTAGGCTCTGATGACTTCACCTCTGATGATGTGTAAGAAAGAGTAGATGCTGGTCCATGCCGATCCCAACCCTTCTGCCACACTTCTGAACTGTGATGAAAACAGGACTTCAGAGTAGCCTCCTTAATGAAAATAGCGGCAGCTCCAGTGCTTGGTGGTTCTGAAGTACTCATTCGGAAGGCCCTTGGCTCTCTGGCAACATAGAAGCAGTCCTGGTCTGTTGGAAATTTCCTGCTTTGAAATTTGATTACCTTCTTATGTTCCTTCTGGACATGAAGACGGAGGTCAAGAGGTCTCCGGTATGTCTTCAATGCTGGACACCATGGGCAGATCACATCCAAGAACTTGTGGGGTCTTTTCATGAAATGACTTCGCAGCAGGTCCTTCGTAGCGTACTTTTCCGAACAAGCCCAGCAGTTATACACCATTCTAAAATGTATAGATTGAAGGAAGTGTGTTAGCAAATGTAATATAATCGGTACTTCAAAAATATGTCAGCTAGGTTTGGCTAGGTAACCAGATCACCTGTACAAGACGAAAACACAAATTGCATTAAGCGCCAATGAAAGAAAATGCGTTTTTGGTACGTGGCATTCCCTGTTTGATATTATTTTTGTTTTTTTGTTTTCAGTGAGATCCACATCAATTGGTACATCGATATGATTTTGCTTCTTCAAGTTCGCTAAAGATGGAGACACATGTGACTATATTGATAAATGTCGTGTATGCACATTAAATATCTATTGTACTGCGGTAAATGAGGATGCTAAATAACCCATGTGATCTATTCCAGAACTAGTCGATTACCTCAACTACCCATCTGTAACAACCGTGAGGTAAGTTTATAGCTAAACTTTTGGCCAGAAAGCAAGGCTATTCCATGTGTATTCCAAATACACAGAGCACAGAACCTATGGCTCTGTAAAATAACACATGTATTCAAAAACATGTATCCCCACAGGGAACTAGTCCATCAGTCCCCTTCCCCAAGAAACTAGTCCATCAGTTTCTTCTCAAAGAAGCTAGTCCATCAGCTTCCTCGTAAGGAACTAGTCCATCAGTTCCTTAGAATCGTATACTCCAAGCATACGCACAGGTGAGTCAAAACCACCATCTTGAATTCTCACATGGGTAATGATAAAAGAACTAAAGCCTGCAATACAAAGACAATAATGTCATTTATTAGTAAGAACTAATTATATTTTGTCTAACTGCTACTCCAGAAGATTCGTCTGCTGGATCCATTTAGGTAAGTATGTGCCATTGTACGGCAGGAGTCTGTCTATGTGAACCACTTTCTTTGGACCATTAGCGGAGGTACACATTAGGTTAGTAAGATCATCTAGCGGCTTGATAATAAGGTATGGGCCTTTCCAGCGATTGGATAATTTGTGACACACACCAGGTTTAATAGCTGGGTCATGTAACCACACGGGCTGTCCGCGTTGTAACTTCCTTGACTTGGCTTTCATGTCATAGTAACGCTTTCTATATACCGCTTGTTTTCGGAGGTTCTTTCTTGCCATATCATGAACTTTGACCAATGTCTCTTGCAGACCTGAAACATAACTCTCAGGATCATTTTCAGGGAGAGTCTTTGATTCTGGACGACCAACAATAGCCTGACTTGGCATTAGGATGTTATGACCAAATACCATTTGGTTTGGGGTAATGTTTAAAGTTGAATGAACAGTAGCCCGGTAAGCCATCATCACTTGGGGAAGATACTTATCCCAAGATTTCTGGTTGTTGTGACAATAAACGGCCAACATGTTTGTGAGGGTTCTATTAAACCTTTCTACTGTGCCATTTGCCTGTGGTCTAAAACTTGTTGTCCTAGTTTTATTGATCTTAAAAAGGTCGCACATTTCTTTGAACATGCGGGACTCAAAATTTCTGCCTTGATCCGTATGAACTTGTAATGGTGTCCCAAAGCGACAAATATACTCGTTTACAAAAACTTCAACAATGGTAGCAGCTTCCTGATTCGGCAAAGGAAAGGCCTCTGTCCACTTTGTAAACTCATCGCATAGAACAAGAACGTATTTGTTGTTACTTTCTGACCGGGTAAATGGACCAAGAATGTCCATTGCTATCTTTTCCATGGCACCACCTATGATCGTTCTACCTAGTGGAGCTTTATTTGATTTTCTACTTGGCTTTCTTGCACAACAAAAAAACAAAAATAATATCAAACAGGGAATGCCACGTACCAAAAACGCAGCCTCCCCAAAACGAACCCCACAGCACCCAGAAGTGCACACCACCAACACACACACACACACACACACGCACACACAAACGACACACACACACAATCATGTACACACACACATATACACTACCAACACACACTAGCATACAAAGCAAACACACGAGGACAAAACGAACAATTAAAGGAACACAGTGGGCACCGCCTTGGAATCACATGCTTTACAGTACTTCTGGACATCTGCTTTAATACCAGGCCAGTAAAAGTTTTGGTTTATTCTCTTGAGGCTGGCTTTCCAGCCTAAATGTGCTGCAGTAGGTATGTCATGATTAAGTGAAATGACTTCATGTCTGTACTTGATGGGAACTATAAGCTGCAGGCATTCCTTATCTTCAATTTGTTTTGAGACACACCGCATGTTTGGTGTTCAACCCGTTTACAGTTGGACGCTATGCTTCCCTCTTTGATTGTGTCTGACGGAAGAGGGGGAGGACTCTGTGATGGGCAGTTTTTAAATCCCACTGGGACGAAACTGTTTTGATTTCTGTCCTCTGGCCTGTTTCGTCGGGCCCTTAAGGGTGTTTCTCTTGGTGCTCTGCCTTCTGCAAAGGCATTGAGTACATACGTTTTTTGGTTCTCAAGGTTTGCTTTTTATATATTTATACACGAGCATTTTTGTGTTTTACATACCATGCCTTTTGTTTCCATTGCGTGTGTTAGAGATTCACCTAGCAGGGATTACTTTTATTTACACTGTCCTGTGACTTTGGAACATGGTGGGGGTAAGAGTGAGGTTGGGTGCGCACCATAAACCGGTTTAAGCTCCCCAGTGGTGTTTTTGCCACTGACCGTTCCAAGGCGGTGCCCCACTGTGTTCCTTTAATTGTTCGTTTTGTCCTCGTGTGTTTGCTTTGTATGCTAGTGTGTGTTGGTAGTGTATATGTGTGTGTGTGCATGGTTGTGTGTCGTGTGTGTGTGCGTGTGCGTGTGCGTGTGTGTGTGTGTGTTGGTGGTGTGCACTTCTGGGTGCTGTGGGGTTCGTTTTGGGGAGGCTGCGTTTTTGGTGCGTGGCATTCCCTGTTTGATATTATTTTTGTTTTTTTGGTACATTCGATACATCATTCCAGCGTGAACTACCAATCGATCCCACTGACTCCATAAAATTTTGGTGTGTGGCGACATATCGCGGATATCCTTCCACTGTGGTCTGTTTTGCTTTTGATCAACAAGTGGAAATATAAGCCCAGTATCATCATCGGCCATTTGTTCTTGTCTGATCGTCTGTTCATCCCAACCATCAAGTAGCACAGGCATCTTATTGATCTTATCTTGGGCTCTGGTAATGAAAACAAAAAAACAAAAATAATATCAAACAGGGAAAGCCACGTACCAAAAACGCAGCCTCCCCAAAACGAGCCCCACAGCACCCAGAAGTGCACACCACCAACACACACACACACACACACAACACACACATACACACAATCATGTACACACACACACGTACACTACCAACACACACTAGCAAACAAAGCACGAGGACAAAACGAACAATTAAAGGAACACAGTGGGGCACCGCCTTGGAACGGTCAGTGGCAAAAACACCACTGGGGAGCTTAAACCGGTTTATGGTGCGCACCCAACCTCACTCTTACCCCCACCATGTTCCAAAGTCACAGGACAGTGTAAATAAAAGTAATCCCTGCTAGGTGAATCTCTAACACACGCAATGGAAACAAAAGGCATGGTATGTAAAACACAAAAATACTCGTGTATAAATATATAAAAAGCAAAAAAACAAAAATAATATCAAACAGGGAATGCCACGTACCAAAAACGCAGCCTCCCCAAAACGAACCCCACAGCACCCAGAAGCGCACACCACCAACACTCACACACACACACACACACACACACACACACACACACACACACACACACACACACACACACACACACACACACAATCATGCACACACACACACACACACACACACACACATACACTACCAACACACACTAGCATACAAAGCAAACACACGAGGACAAAACGAACAATTAAAGGAACACAGTGGGGCACCGCCTTGGAACGGTCAGTGGCAAAAACACCACTGGGGAGCTTAAACCGGTTTATGGTGCGCACCCAACCTCACTCTTACCCCCACCATGTTCCAAAGTCACAGGACAGTGTAAATAAAAGTAATCCCTGCTAGGTGAATCTCTAACACACGCAATGGAAACAAAAGGCATGGTATGTAAAACACAAAAATGCTCGTGTATAAATATATAAAAAGCAAACCTTGAGAACCAAAAAACGTATGTACTCAATGCCTTTGCAGAAGGCAGAGCACCAAGAGAAACACCCTTAAGGGCCCGACGAAACAGGCCAGAGGACAGAAATCAAAACAGTTTCGTCCCAGTGGGATTTAAAAACTGCCCATCACAGAGTCCTCCCCCTCTTCCGTCAGACACAATCAAAGAGGGAAGCATAGCGTCCAACTGTAAACGGGTTGAACACCAAACATGCGGTGTGTCTCAAAACAGTTGGGTCGTAACCTCTTTTAACAAAACGTTTTATAATTTTAGCAAATACAGTTGGAAAATTGCCATGACCCAAAATCTTACGAAGTTTGTAAACCACATCCCCATAAAAATCGGGTTTTGAAATACCTTCTCGCAGAAGAGTCTTTAGATTACTATTGAATTTCAAAACCAAATCAGAATTACGATAGTAAAATTTAGCAAAATATTTACGCAATTTGTAATAACGGTAGCCCTGTTGAAGAAGTTTATTTGTAAGACTCTTACTTCGATTTTCTGCAACTCGCTGTCGACGTCCGTCACACACTGATCAAGCTCTTCGATTTCTTTGATACTACCTGGATCTTCTGCATATCGACTGCACACTTTGCATGGCCTTCTAGATAGGGCGTCTGCATTGGCGTGAGTTTTGCCTTTGCGGTGCACAACTTCTAAATCATACAAACTTGGCTCTTGAAGCCATCTCGCCATCTGACCTGTCGGCAGTTTCAAACTCTTCATCCAACTGACTGCCGAATTGTCGGTGCGTAGGAGGACCTGTTGACCATAAAGATATGTGTGGAACTTTTTCAAGGCTGCAACAACGGCACAAAGTTCTTTCCTTGTGACACAATAAGCTCTTTCATGAAGGTTGAGACTTTTACTCATATAAGCTATTACACGTTCTCCGTTCTCGTATTCCTGTGACAGTACGGCTCCAACTGCAAATTCGCTGCTATCTGTGTCAAGAATGAATTGCTGTCCTAATGCTGGAAAAGCTAATACAGGTGATTGGGTCAGTGTCTTCTTCAAGCTGTTGAATGCCTCCTCGGCTTGATCAGACCATTCATATTTCGTTGTCTTCTCACATAGCTTATGAAGGGGTCTTGCCATTGCTGCAAAGTCCATAACAAACCGTCTGTAATAGGAGCAAAGCCCAAGAAAACTTCTTAGTTGTTTCTTGCTTGATGGGCGCGGCCACTCCTTTACGACACTAACCTTTTCCGGATCTGTTTCAACTCCGTTTTCTGATACTACGTGTCCCAAAAACGTTACCTTCTTTTGAAAGAATATGCATTTCGATGGTTTGAGCTTCAAATGAGCTTGTTCAAGTCTTTGTAAAACGTGTTCGAGTCTTTCAATTTCTTGTTTAAAATTTTCAGCTGGCACTATGATATCGTCCATGTAAACTAAGCATTCTTCCCATTGAAGACCTCGCATTTCGTTTTCCATGAGCCTTTCAAAGGTGGACGGGGCATTAACTAGACCAAAAGGCATTACGGTGAACTGGTAGAGGCCAATGCTGGTTGAAAACGCTGTCTTGTGTTTATCGTCTGGACTCATGCTGACTTGCCAGAACCCTGAGTTCAAATCCATACAGCTGTACCATTTCGATCCTACAAGGGCATCTAGACATTCTTCGACACGAGGGATTGGGTAAGCATCTTTTACTGTCACACTGTTTAACTGTCTGTAGTCGACACAGAACCTTGTGGATCCATCTTTCTTCTTGACAAGAACAATTGGAGAAGACCAGTCACTCTTGGATGGTTCAATTACCCCCCTTTTTAACATTTTGTTTACTTCTTGTTTTTCTATTTCTCTTTTACCTAGGGGCTGTCTTCTTGTTTGCTGACGCATTGGAGCTGCTAAGCCAGTGTTCATTTTGTGTTGGACTGAATCACTTCGGCCAAGGTCGTCTGACGATTTAGCAAAAACATGCTGGTATTTAATCAGCAGGCGTGCAAGCCCTATCTGTTGATCGCTTGTAAGCTCTACTTTGCTTCTTTCAAATAAGTCAGTAAGATGTTCAGGTATTTTGTCAGGTTCCATAGCATTATCAGTGGATTCTGTTGTAACTCTACAGTATTGCGTTGACGTATCTGGGGTCTCATAGTAAGATTCGCAGAAACCGATTGAAACATTCTTTGGTATTATCACCTCTTGGTCACTTGTGTTTATAAAACATACATTAACATTAGTCTTGGCTTCGATGACGCCTTCGACTACATATGTGGACTTCTTCTGCATCAGATGTGCTGATGCATTCATGAGTGCAAGTGATGAGAGACTCTGTACATTTTCTATCTGAACTGGTGCCCGTACTAAGGTTGAAGGTGGAATTTTGGTTTCAAGAGAGGTGATAACTCTGCATCTAGCTTGGGCTTGGCCTCCTATCCAACAGTTTATTGGTTTGCGATCAGTGTAAATTGTGGTGTTATTATAATCAATGTTAGTTGCATGTTCTAGCAGAAAGTCTTGCCCCAATATGCCATCTGGTAAGATATCACATACAATAGCGTTAACGGTAAACAGACAACCATCTAATACAAGAGAGATATTAATTTTGCCTAAAACTTCAATCTCTTGTCCATTTGCACCTTGCATAGTATTACTTATTGTTTGTATTTCAGGTCTACTGTCAAGACTGATGGAGTGATATACACGTTTCGACAACAAGGTTGCGGAAGAACCATTATCAACAAGAAAAGTAACATCTTGACCCAGGACTGAGCATTTTGTATAAAATCCATTGTCCCAGATACCTGGATCAAGCACCTGTCCAATACGGTTTGGTTTCTCAGAAAGCGAATGTCTTATGTCATCCGGCCATTCTTCCTCCGTTAGCCCTCGGCCGCTTAGGCTAACGGTTTGAAGTTTCCCGACTGCTTGGTGAACTTTGTATACCTTCCCCCTTGTGTGTTTCTGTGCGGGCACCTTCGGGCATAGTGATCCATCGACTTGCAAAGAAAGCAACCACTGTACCTTCCGTCTTGCTGCTCCGTCACAACCACGTTATTCTGGTTAGTAGTATCTCCCTTATTATTTAGATTCGCCTCCATCTTTTCAAGTCTTAATAAAATATCGTTCATTTGTCTCATCATGGGACTTTCCCTTCTGTCAGATCTATCATTCATCTGTAATTTCTCTATGTTTGAAACAAAAAAACAAAAATAATATCAAACAGGGAATGCCACGTACCAAAAACGCAGCCTCCCCAAAACGAACCCCACAGCACCCAGAAGTGCACACCACCAACACACACACACACACACGCGCACACACACACGACACACACACACAATCATGTACACACACACATATACACTACCAACACACACTAGCATACAAAGCAAACACACGAGGACAAAACGAACAATTAAAGGAACACAGTGGGGCGTATTTGTAACAGTCCTAATAGTGAAGGTGTATTTGTAACAGTCCTAATAGCGGTTCTTTTCTTGTCATCTGGTCCAAGGATAGATTCGTATCTTTCAACTATCTCTACTGCTTTCTCGATGGTTCTGCAGTCCCTATCTATGCATCGACATTTCATTTCAGGGCTTATGGTTTTATAAAACTGATGTAGGGCCAACGATTCTTGAGCATCAGCTCCCAAATCTGGATATGCACGTTGAGCTAGCAGGCGTAAGTCATCACCAAATGATGCAACAGTTTCACCAGGATTGCGTCTTCTAGTCTCAAGCTTTGTTATGTACCTAGTCTGTTGTTTCTTACTGCCAAATCGTTCACTCAATTTTTTTATTAAAATCCGATATACTCCCTTCTCATGTTCCCTCAGACCCAGATAAAATGTCCTGGCTGAACCTTTCAAACAGGATGACAGTGTTAGTGCTTTTTATTCATCTGTCCATTTTCCTAGGTCTGCACAGTTCATAAAATGTGAAAAATAACTATCCCAATCTTCTGTTCCATTGAAAGACTCTGGTTTGATAAGTGGCAGGTGAGATCTGTATCTGGCCCTTCAATTATCCTCGCCCCTATTGTCCCCATGACCCAAATTATACCTCCTGTTGTACCTGCTGCTGGATCCAGTTGCATATGGTGAAGTTTGTCTATCCTCTCTACGGGATTTCACAAAAGGTTTACGTCTTCTTACATACTGGGATTCGTTGTCGCTGTCGTCAGATTCGGAGTACAGTGAGCGCTGAACTGAATCTCTTAGAAGCACGCGCCTACGTCGTGTTCTACCTTCTCTCTCTGTTCGTCCTGCTCTATCTTCAGCTGTCACGTCATCTTGGTTTGACTGTACAGTACGTTCGTCATTGCAATTGTTGATGTTTTGTCTATTACCATTTATTGGACTGCGTGATCTGTGCGGCTGAGAATGTTCTCGTTGCCTGTGTTGGTCGTCATTGTTAACATCTCGACTTATTATATGACGCCTATCCTCAGTCTCGGGTTCCCTATCATCCCTTTCGTCTCCTGGATTCTCAGTAGGTAATTCGACTTCAGATTCAGTTGCTGAAGCCATAGTGTAATATTCTTCATTTGCTTGAAGGGGTTCATGGTCTGGTGTGCTTGGTCTGCTCCCACGAATATTGAATTGAATCTCGCTGTCTAAGTCACTCATAGTCAACTCATAATAATAACAATAAATAAACAACAAAAATTAGTAGTGTGCTTCAAGGGTCCTTCTACACAGACTTAAACAATACCATTACATAGGCTTTCTGGTGTACTGCAAGGTGCCATCATGTGTACCAATAAGTTATCTATGACAAATAAAAATATTTTGTTAAAGGAGTGTGTTCCAGATAAATCAATTAATTACTGCCTGCCCTGTGGTCTCGATCATCATGATTGAACTGCACTGTCTTCTGTATCACCACCCAGGCGTTGTTCGCATCATGGATGTCCTAAAAAAGAATTAGAACATCCCACTTCTGACACCAAAGTTGTAAGGTACCGCCCCCTTTGTGGCGGTGCTCCTTAGTAGTCAAGAATGCCGAGCTCGATTGTAACATAGCTCTCTCTATAATATAACTTGAATACATACACTGCCATCCTGTATGGCATGTACATATACAAGCAACTCAGTCACCACACTGTGTACTTTAGTACGATAGGATTCTGTGGATAATCTGAGTACGCACAGTGCCATACCTGTGACATATACGTATACAGGTATAGCAACTCAGTCACTGCAATGTGCACTGAGTGTCTTTATGTCAGGATAACATCTCCAACATCAGATGGCCCGTAGAAACCCTGCTAAGAGATTGAAAAGTCTGGAACACACTCAAAAGTTGACCATGGTAATTTAATAACAATAACATCTACGTGCATGACCACATCATATGTTAGATAAACATATATTGTAAAGATTCCGTACATAACATTGATACTGGCGTTGTTTACAAGATACATCGGAGTTTGATAGATACATCGAAGGACCGAGCCTATGTAATGGGATCTTTTCCCAGGTGTTTAAACGGTAAGCTCATTACATGTATTTAAACGTGTATATATATATAACATCTAGTTCTGTAAGTAAATGGCAGAACGGAGACCAACACAACTTCTAGGATCTGCGGTCACATGATACTTTAGAAGAGGCATACCTCAAGGAAGAGCCTTACATCTGTTTACTTATATATAGCCTATATACATTGCCGTGCTATTGAAGAATTGTACCGTTGACACGATGTTTATTAAAGTTAAAACTGCATTTCTGTATTTGTCGCTACTTGGAGAGACTATATGCAAACTAGCATTTGTTTATACCTTCAGCAGGTGGATGTTGCACGTGTAAGTCGACGGATGTAAGAATGTATGCTAAGTACTATTGTATTTAGCTTCTCAGAGTTTGACCTGTGAGAAAAGATGGAAACTGAGGGCGAACGCTGTATTTATACATTCTAGGAATATGTCATGTGACCATAAGTACCAATCAAAACCCAGGACTACTGCAGGGTTCTGTTCTTAGTCCCAGCACAAATTTAACAGTAAAGCATAACAATGATAATGTACAATAGAGTTAAACCCACAAAGGGCATGCTTTTTGTAAAAGCATGGTAATATAACACGAACAGATTCCTAATTCGGCTCTAAACTAAAAAGCCAGATGTCAATACATGAAATGTATGAATACATGCAGACGAATCGTAATACGTCAGAGACAAATAGTCCTTAATATATGAATAACGATACAAGCCTGGCTAATAATTAATTTTACCCTTAACAAATAGTATTTGTGAATAAGATAATATTCTAAACATTTAAAAACATAATAACTTGTATTAAGAATAAGCCAGCGGTACTAAACAGAAAAGTAGTCCTTCACTCCCAAAGTTGACTGGCCGCCATATTTTAAATAACAATAATGGGGGCGCGAACACCTCTCGGAAATCTTCAGAATTCTCTGTTAATATAAGTGAATGATTACTAAGAACTGTCTGATTAAAATGGTAAATAAATTGTACATTCACACCTAGATGGGTTAGTCGTAAATAAATTAGACACAAAAGTTATGCACCTTTGAGGTATGACTTCACTAAATCGGTGGGACTTGGAACCAGCCAATTTGTGTAGGGAACTTGCGGACCTATTAGATATCTGTGGTTTCTGATTGGTTTAAAATGATTAGTAGCACTAAAGTTTTCTAGAATTAAAATCGAAAGTACAATGGTTGAACATAACAAAAAAATAGTTTATTAATTTTCTGATTAGTTTTACGGTGTTCTGTGGCTATCTGAAAATATTGAATTTTTTAACAGAACGTAAACAAAAATCCTACAGACGAGGGGGTGATGTCCTACTGGTGCAATTTTCGGCTATAAAGTATCACTATATGTATATAAAAAAGGGCATTTTTGGGTGTGACTAAGGTGGTTCTACAGATTTATTGGGGTGTAAACACTCAACGAATGTTTTGGTATGCGGACCGTGCTTAAATGCTATACAGTAAGTCTATGGAAAAAGATTTAGTGTAGTCATACCTTGAAAATCTTCGTTTGGTATGAGACCCCTAAATCGGTGAAAAGCGGAAGCAGGTTATTTTGTCTAGGGAACATGCGGACCTACACTATGTGTTTGATTGCTGATTGGCTGAAACTAAGTGGATGCATACAAGAAAAATTAGTTTGAAATAATCGCTGCATGATAGATCACAAATGAAATATGAAGAGAAAAATCTGGATATAAATTATAATCAAAATATTTGGTATTTGAAAATACTGACATATTTGGTCGGTGACCACTAAAACTGCCACAAAATTGGGGGTGGTGTCATTGAGCTCCAAATTACTGGCATAAAGTATTGGATCACATGTATAAATTTTCTTATTTTTATGTGGGACTAGGATGATTCTACAAAATAAAGTTCATTTCAGCAGTCGGTGAGATTTTGGGTAGTCGCACCGGAAGAAACCCTTATAATGTAAGTCTGTGGAAATGTATTTAGGCGTCTCATACCTAAATATAGCACAGAGAACGATGTTTCTGTGTGTCCCCAAGTTCATTTTAGACATTGTTTTGTATTCAAAATAGCTAATTTGGTAACAGATACATTGAATGGAGGTCTGGAAGGAAACAAATCAGCTTTTCTGATATTTTTTATGAAATAAAGGTTCAAAATGTACCCCTCAGTCAGATTTAGGGGATTATAACTGTATGATTTTGATGTTCACACATAAATACGGAGTGTAGAGATGTCAGCGCAAATCTGAATTTATTAGTAGAAGATTTTTTAGTCTAGAATGCAGGTATGGTTACAAAGTTTCAATATACGGGACCAGCAGTGGAGAAAATGCTGAAAAGAAATGTGCAAGGGCAGATAATATGTTGTCAATAGAAGTGTGAAATGGCGTATATAATTCACAAATGATAATTTACAAAGTATATTCCCGAGCTGTTTATGCTCGGATTTTAGTATGTACTGTGATTTTATTGATGAAATTGTGTTTTTTAGACCTGTAACTGAATCTCAAAATCACTAGACGGGTAAATATCACCTAAATCGCTACTGTTCTAGTAAATGATTTTCGTCACCTTATGATTCTAGAGCTGAAAACATATCAAACAAGTTTACTGTTGTAATTAAAATGTGTTATATAGATCTAGTCGCCATGAAATTGCGTGAAAACAGTGCTAGAATTGTAATTTCACAAAAATCGACGTAATTCTTATCACAAAATGCGACAACATGTCCCGGAACGCATAGGGAAGGGCAATATAGATTTTGAATTACCTCCCTTTAATTACAAAAATGCCTTAAAACCCAATTTTGAGAAAATCTTGCTCAGTTTTTGTAGCTAATTTGTTGTTTTTCATTACATTAAATACGAATTTTGTTAAATATGCATCATTTCTTGTTGCATTTGCAATTTCGGTCTCAGAAATACGAATATTACTCTAAAATGGTGTACAAAAATACGCTTTTTTGGCCTCAGAGGGATGCATCGCGTCAGTTATCGTCTATTTCAATTGAAATTTCATGCATAGCCGTGACAATTCATATTTTAATGAAAAAGTGGTACTTAAGAAGCATTCGGTTCTTTACAATTCATGGTACATGTGTTAGAAATTCAAATACTACGCAGATTACTCTTAATTTTGGGCACCCTGAACGTCCATCTAGATGTTTAATTTGGGTTTTTTACTGAACAAGCGTGTTTGTACGGTGTGCGTATGTACAGCCTTAACTCTATTGTACGTTTTGATGTAAATTTTGATACTATCCTGCTTTTTAGAACACTATTTTGTGATAAATAAGGCAAAATTTCTTCAAAATTTCATTTTTTTGGAAGGGGTGGGGTAACATAACATGCCATTGCAAGAAGAGTATATGATGTATCAACCAAATAAACACATATATTTTTAATAGACACTCTGCTCCCTGTCCACTCACATTTTCGACTCTGAAAAGAAAAGACTACAGATATGACAACTGATATTGAAGTAATTTGACAAATTATTTTAAAGCTCAGCAGCAGCACACGAAATCGTCTCGACCTGGTCATCAATATGGAGGTATATTCTGCATCGTGATGCTATGCAGATTAAATCAAAGCTATACTTTGGTGTAGGAATTATTATTTTATTATTTGAAAGAGTTCTAAGTGTGTACAAAAGCAATCGTTTCAGTCTTTAGGTATGAGACCCCTAAATCGGTGAAAAGCGGAAGCAGGTTATTTTGTCTAGGGAACATGCGGACCTACACTATGTGTTTGATTGCTGATTGGCTGAAACTAAGTGGATGCATACAAGAAAAATTAGTTTGAAATAATCGCTGCATGATAGATCACAAATGAAATATGAAGAGAAAAATCTGGATATAAATTATAATCAAAATATTTGGTATTTGAAAATACTGACATATTTGGTCGGTGACCACTAAAACTGCCACAAAATTGGGGGTGGTGTCATTGAGCTCCAAATTACTGGCATAAAGTATTGGATCACATGTATAAATTTTGTTATTTTTATGTGGGACTAGGATGATTCTACAAAATAAAGTTCATTTCAGCAGTCGGTGAGATTTTGGGTAGTCGCACCGGAAGAAACCCTTATAATGTAAGTCTATGGAAATGTATTTAGGCGTCTCATACCTAAATGGAGAGATGCATGTAAACAACAGTCCATTTACCGAAGAAATGTCTCTCAAAATATGACAATGTTGAAGAAACTTCGCTGATCTCACTTGAATCACAACATCCTTATATGATAAACAGTCTATACAGGTAAAGATAAGTTCGTTTAAAGTTATATGTAAAATGATTCAGATCACTAAATGTGAAAAGTCACCAGTTTCTGCGATGTCTGTAAAAGTCTGTAAGGGAGTAACCCTTACAGTATAAACAAGATGCAGCTATCCAATTATAAGCGACGTTATTAACGTCCTAGACATCCAATAATTTGCTATAGACCAACGGGAAACACCCTTACAAAACAATTGCCAAATTTGGTAGTGGGATGATACTGAATAAGAATTATACGTGTACTTAATCCGTTATAACGGATTTGTCGGCGAGTTTTTGTGGCAAATACATATATATCAATGTTAGGTATTTAATAAATATAAATATGCATGACATTGCGTGGAGAAAGTAGTTATTTGGCCTTCAGCAGACTTAATTTCTTTCAGCAGAATCGGCCAAAAACTAGATGACTCTAATATCCTAGTCGATCAGACTGGTTGTTATAGAAATGACTGATTGCCAGCATTAGTCAAAGTTGTTTTGAAACTTTTTAATGTGAACATTCCGACAACATATCAGTAATAAAATGATACTGTTTCTATAGTTTACTGCGCAGGCAGTGGAAGCCCATTGGAATAGAATTCACATCTTACCATTAAAATTCCAATCCTTGATTTTGCTTTAATGGTTAAAATCATTCTGAATATTTCTGCTTCAGGAGCTGTACCTCATTTCTTAAGATTGTTAAAATCTGAACATCAGAATGTACAAGAACAGGCAGTCTGGGCTTTGGGCAATATTATAGGTGAGTCTATTCTTTGTTATTACAGTGAGTTTAAATAAAGGATATGGTTTCACAGAGGATCTTTTTTAAGATTGTCAGCAGTATTCCACACATTTTCGAGTTAATTGTTACAACTTTTACACTTAAATTGTATTTTAATATTCAACATTGACTTTGTAACTGTTTACCATCAATAAGAATGAGTAGCAACTGTTGGAACAAAAACTATTTGAATCAGAGAATTCGAATAGAAAAGTTAACCATTTTATATGTGAAATTGAAAAATTATTCTAATTATTGAAATTAGACAATATTCAGTATAAGAATATCCCGTCGAAGGCTCGTAATTTTCTGACTGGATTTCAGGTTTTGCCAACAGATCTTAATATTTCCAGGTGATAGACCGCAGTGTAGAGACTATGTTATAAGTTCAGGAGCTGTCAAACCTCTACTGGAATTTATCAATCCAAACATACCACTTCCATTTTTACGCAAAGCGGTCTGGGTAATTCATAACCTGTGTGATTGCAAGGGGGATCGACCTCCCGTTGACATAATCAAGGAGATTATTCCTGCACTGTGTCAGCTGATACATCATACAGATATAGATGTAAGTAGCTTATTTAATTGGGACTTTATAGTTGAACCCTCATTGAAAGAGTGGTTATGATTGTTGGTGAAGATTAATTTATCGGTCATAGGCTTGAACCATGACTGTTAATTTAAGTTAGAAAGTTGACAGTTTCTCATGGAGAATTTGAGTCTAGTACTAATACTATCCAGGAACGAGGGTTAGGTAAGAGACAACCTGTAAAAACCCGAAGTACTGTTGAAATTAGTGTAACCCAAACAAAGCAAAGCTATTAGAATGATACAATCAGTTGAACATAATTTTTAGTTCAATTTTAGATGGACTAGTTCCGAGTTGTTATATAAAGTTGATATAGCCTTTTAAGTGGACGAAAAGAAATAAACTCAGTAAGATGTTGATATTTTCTTCAGATGTGCCTGACTAATCCAAAGTTTTTATTTGTTTCAGATTCTTTTTCATACAGTGTATGGCTTGGTGGGCCTGACTGAGGGAGGAAATGAAATAATGCAGATGGTGATAGATTCCGGTGTTGTACCATTCTTAGAGCCTTTTTTAAGTCATGTAGATCTTAAAATTAAGGTATTGCTTTCTTCTTTTCTTTTTCCAGTGTTGTATAATGGCAGGATAATACTGTATTTAAATATTACTAAGATTGAGTCAGTAATAGGACGAGTAGTTTTGAAGAAAACAAATTCAGTTGGTGACTCTTCATATGCAATATGGCATCTGGTGTTTTGAGGACACACCTGAAATGGCCTGCCCGGTGATCGAACCTAGTTTTTGTGAAACTTAACCTTAACCTAAACTTTGCAATTTCTTTAGGGGGTCACTGGTGAGGTTTTGGAGTTTTGCACTTCCGGAAATTTACATTTGTTATATTTAAAAAATGATGAGTTAACTGGAAAAAACAATTATGTAGTAGTAAACTTAAGCACAATAGGAACATACTTAAATGTAAAAAAAATGAACTTTTTTTTGAAAAAAAAATTGTCATATGCCAAAATGGGGGTAGGGGTACAAAAATAGGCATTTCTCAATAACCATTTAAGATATTAACTTAATTCAAACTGTATTACAAGAAGAATTGTTAGGATATAAAAATCATTAATAACTAGCTGCTTTTTACAGTTCTTTGTTACAGACCTATGCCGTCATATCTCAAAGCTCGTCGAAATCTAAAAAAAAAACACATTTTTTTGTCAGTTTTTATTGAATTTCTTTCTTATATGCACATTGACCCCCATTTTTTATTTTTGCATTCAAAAACAAAGGTTTTAATCAAACTGTAGGCAAAATATATGAACAACCTTATTATTCCTTTATCATGAAATATTCATTTATCAAAAATTTTAAAAATGAATTTTAGTAAAGTGGGTGGGGTAATGATAAGGAACGTAATATTTATTCAGATGATGATAGAAATACCATTATCTCTAATTTTTCATCCTAAAGTATGACATACTACATTAGAAGAGATTAAAAATTGATACCCATTCTGAAACATACACCACATTCATAATAGTTTACAATACGAAAATTCTAGCTAATTCTGCATTAAGCACCTTATCTGATAGTGTATCACTAAAAACTAATATTGCGAAAAAATTAAGTCATTGACCTAGCATTATTTTTCCAGAAAGTAACTAGCAATATTTTAGTCTCCATAAAAAACAGGGTCAATAAAATTTCTTGTTATTTTGAATTTCAGCAGTGAACCCCCTTAAGATTTCTTCATCAAACTTTACAATTGTATTGCTTATGACAAAAGGGTCATGATGCCGCCAAATTTTGTAGGTCAAGGTCATATTTGACAGAGTTATGGCCCTTTTTGTTCTTAGATTTTGTCACGAAAACTTAATGTTGGCTATAACTTTGTCATTGCTAAAGATTGCTTCATCAAACTTTCAAATTGTATTGCTTATGACATAAGCGTCATGATGCCGCCAAATTTTGTTTGTCAAGGTCATATTTGATAGAGTTATGCCCCTTTTTGTACTTAGTTTTTGTCACAAAATTATTGGTTATTCTGACAAAGCGTAAGAGGGCGACACTAGTGTTTCTTCTGAACACCCATCTAGTTAAAGGTGACTAAGGGAAAGCAATTACCACTGTACGACTGAGGTTCACCAGGATTTGACTAGGGACAAGAGAAGATATATCCACACCTCTCTTCTTAAGATAATAGTCCAGTAGAGAACTTACTCACACTATATGCAGTCATTCTTACCGTACAATATATGCAATATTACATTATTTCCAGACTGCAGCAATACGAGCTGTAGGTAATATGGCAGTCATGAATGAGCAGACCCATACTGTACCAAGCAGTGATGTTCATTCTCGTTTCGGGCCCTTCTATATCATACCAAACAAAATAAATCCCACAAGGTAAGTAAACATTTAAAACCTTTAGCAGAACTACAATGTTTTTATGATAATGTTTCATTTTGTGTCCATTGCGTTTTATGATGGAGAAGCTTATAAAATGGATTACTATTCTACCTTACACAACTGTCTACGTCTGTGGGTGTACAATGTATCTTGTATTCTTCGACATGATCTGGGTTATAGTGCCATATCTGTTACTATGGCAGTCTTGGACAGCAATGAAGGTTTGTACTGTGGTCATGTCGCTGTCACTAACGTAAAGGAGCTTGGTTGACCTGTATTGTTGCATAATTGTAACAAACAACACCAACATCAATGCTTTTTATGCCCACATAGGTGGGCATTTTTAAATCGCCCGTCCGCGTGTCCGTCCCTACATTATTTCGTGTCCGGGCTGTAACTTTATCATGTATTTAAGAATTTTAATATAACTTGACAAAAATGTTCAGCAAATCAGGACAAAGTGATGAGTGTAAGACTCACGTCCCTACCTCAAAGATCAATGTCACACTTCGTATTTATAGGTAATGGAATCCTGTATGTATGCATACATTCGTGTCCGGACTTTAACTTTGCCATGCATTGATTGATTTCTAGCTCGACTTTTAGAATAAAAGGGGAGCTATCCTATTCGTCTCGGCGTCCACGTCCGCGTTGGTGTCACACCTGTGTTACGTTTTCCGTACCACCCCACTTTATTTTAAAACAATTACTAGTAGAGGTATTGCTTTGAAACTTACCATACTTGTTAACCATCATAACCTCCATCAACAAACAAGAGTTCATAACTCTGTCAAGGTTTTTGTCAGAATTATGGCCCTTTTTCGACTTAGAAAGTGCATTGAGCTTGGTAAAGTTTTTCGTTCCACTCCATTTTATTTAAAAGCCATCAGATATATTGCTTTAAAACTTACCTTACTGATTTACCATCATTACTTCCAGGTTTTTGTCAGAGTAATGCCCCTTTTATGACTTAGAAAATACATTGAATTGGGGTAAAATCCACTATTGACTTAACCCTTTGAGATATTGCTTTGAAAGTTGGAATACTTGTTTACATCATAACCCCATCTACAAACAAGAGAAGGTAACTCTGTCAAGGATTTTTTTTAAAATTAAGGCCCTTTATCGACTTAGAATCTCGGTTAAGTTGTTCGTACCAGTCCACTTTTTGACTGAACTGTTTGAGATATAACTTTGAAAGTTGAAGTACTTGTTTACCATCATGATCCCCAAACATAAGCAGGAGAAGGTAACTCTGTAAAGGATTGTATTGGAATTATGGCCCTTTTCGACTTAGAAACGTAGTTAAATTTTCATTCTTGTCCAATTGTTGACTTAACCATTTGAGATGTTACTTTGAAAGTTGGAATACTTATGTACCATTATGACACCTATCTGCAAGCAAGAGAAGATGAATGTATGAAAATGTTACTTGATTTGTACTCAGAAAGTCCTAGTTAAAGTCTTGTGTGCAGCTGTCACTGTCATGCACATATATCATTAACCACTTGAAGTATTAATCTACAACTTCGCTGTAGTATTCAGGGATATCAAACATTTAAGTTTGATAACTCTTGACTTGATATCTTGCTACTTTTGGCCTTTGTTTATACAGATCCTTGTTTTAACTGTCAAAGTTTGGTTTTATTGGCAAGCACTAAAAAAAGTCGAGCGCGGTGTTCTACTGACAGCTCTTATAAAATAACTTGGCACAAATGGTCAACACATCATGACGACGTGTCGCATACAACACCCATTGCCCTACGTCAAAGGTCAAGGTCACACTTAAAGTTTAAAGGTAA
>JAFMSR010002551.1:0-23009 GCA_022818135.1 Saxidomus purpurata
AAGATAATTGAAGTTATAAGAAGGCAGTGCATATATTAGGTCCTTCCATTGTATCCGTGTAAGCGTTTCGATACTAACTGCTTTTTCATTGCATATGTCATGGAGTGAACATATTGGTGAATGGAATTAACCTCATCTTCATGTCGTAGCTCATATAGTAGTGAAATGCAAGTAGAAGGCAACATTTAAAAAAAAATGAAACAAACCTTTTAAAAAAATATAACCTTGAAATGAATGAAGTTTATTGTAGGACGTTATAATTTTAACCATCAATTACATTTTTGCCAAAGAACAAAGGAATCTTTTTAATGATGTCCATATACCTCAGATTTCAGCCTCTCATAACCTACAAGTGCATAAATCATGGGTTTCTGTATAGCATCTAGATTTTCCCCTTCTATGGTCAATTTCCGTCCTCCACTGAAATAAACATAACACATATACTTACTTAATGATAAACGTTCTAATAGTAAATAATTAACAAAACTGCCACGTAAAGCCCTGGAATTTCTAATCATATTAACGATAAATAAGTTACTGAAATTTAAAGAAAGATATTAGAAACATATTCCATTGTATTTAGATCTAAATTAAATAATTCTTTAAATAACTTTCATTATTAAATGAGTAGGGACATAGAATAGTCTAAGACTCAAATAGTTTTCCCGTAATGAAACATAAAGGGATAATGACTACATACATATAGCTCTATCATGGAGCATGTGGTGTAGTTTATAGTATCGGACTACTAATCTCCCTGTATGAATTAAATTGTTGCTATGGAAAAACGAATCGCCTAAACATAGAGTGCCATAACTCTACGATTGGGCTACAGTGTGGTTTGTTCTTCTGTTGCAGAAGTTACATGAAACATTTACCACTTGAAGCTTTGTTTGGGATTTATAGCTGTGATGTTTGGATCTACAACATATTTGTAGCTAACGTTCTCCTTAACAATCACATCAGCACCATCGAAGTGTACGCTAATTTCAAGAGGTGCATTCAGCTTCTTAGGATCCCCGGATGTGGTTTTGCAGACAAGTTTTGCTGACTCTTTCCTTAAATATATATAGAAAATAATAAGTCGAAAGATAATTCGGGAGATAAACTTAGTCATACACAGAGAATAGTTATACACATGTACAGGTACATGTACGAAATCCACGACAGTCTTTATACAGCCAGTGAGGGAATGCATCATAGATGACAATGGCCGGTGACTGCTGATTGCATGTGTACTTAATACAAAATGACGAATTGGGATACATCATTATTGCCCGCTTCATTGAAGTAACAACAATAATCATAGCTTCATTATTTCACAAAGAAATCAATACAACAGAAATACCTACTACACTATCCACGGGAATCATTATCAAACATCTCATACAAAGTCCCTGGTTCTAAGATATTACAGCTGGAATATTTACTTCTTTTTTACATCAGAATCATTATAAATAACCTCATACAAAGTCCCTGGTTCTCTTAAGCAGGAATACTTACTTCTTTATCACATAAAAACTATTATCAAACATCTCATACAAAGTCCATGGTTCCGAGATATTACAGCCGGAGTATTTACTTCATTATCACATAGGAACTATTTTATAAATGTCATACAGAGTTCCTGGTTCTTAGACATTACAGCGGGAATACTTACGTCATAATCACATGAGAGCCAATATAAAACATTTCTCTCTGGTTCCGAGATATTGCACCGGTACTACTTACTCTATAACCATATGAGAACCATTATAACTCATCTCATACGAACTCTTTGGTTCGGATTGTCTGAGCAGTATGCATGATTTTCCTCCAATATTAACTTTCTTTCTCCTGCCTGTATCTAAGTATGTTCCTCTAATAGTAACATAGGTTCCACCTGATTGAGGTCCATATTTGGGTTCAACTGACGTCACCGTAGGGTTCTTAAATAATCAATAAGGAAGAAGTTTTAAACCTAAATGGTACGAACAATTTTAAGCTTTAAAAGTAAAATACCAATTTTGTCGGTAAGACACCCGCATGGTAATATAAGTGATAGAAAATTAACACCCGAGTGATCAAGGGACTTTAATCGTTACATACTAAACGCACAAAAAACACACATGTTTTACACAGAAGTACATTGTTCTGCACACTACAAACATAATACGTACAAAGGACACGTTTTACGTAGATGTACATTGTCTTGCTCACTTTACACACAAAAGAAACGTGTTTTACATAGACGTACATTGTCTTGAAAACTATATGTTTTTCACAAAAAACAACATGTTTTACATAGATGTGCATTGTTCTGAACACTGTTCATACAAAAGACGTGTGTTTTACATAGAAGTACATTGTCCAGAACATATCCTTCTACAAAATGAATATTATTTCTATCAAACCGTATGTTGTCACAGAGTTTCTCTTCAACAAAAAGAAGACATGATAAAACTGATAGATAGTACCATAATAAAAACGAGAATCGTTATCAAAGGTCCATTACTAATACCAGATTGAATTTTCTTTTAAATCCAGAATTGTAACATGCGGCTTCTCAGAAGGAAAATATGACATACTGCATCGAATGTGACCATATTGTGTTGAAAATTTGAGTTTAACAAAAGAATTAATAAATTATATTTTGCATTTTAAAAAACGAAACTAGGTTTTCCAGTTTTCAAAAATCTTTGTTTATTTTCCAACAACCTCACATATAGAGGTCGTAAATAGGTTATATATGAATAAGCATGCCTACTTTTAAATAAAGCTGACTTTCAATGATCTGAAACGTATATTTCTGACTGTTGACAACATGCAATAAAGCGAAAGTAGGATAAAAAGACCACCCAGGTCAATCTAAGGAAATACAAAAACATTCACTCGTTTTTCTGCAGCAGTCTATTGTAAAGTTTTAGAAGCCAGTTTCAAACTGTAAATCCCTGTTACAATTCCAGAAAATTCAATTTGGTCTTAGTAATGGACCTTTAATAGCCTTATAAGAGTACATGATCCTATCAAATCAAATTGTTTAAGTTCTACATTAACTTACCTAATCGTTGTCAAAATATTTCGTACCATGTACATACGGCGTCAGCTACCTAATTGCTATTTTGATTAAAGATGGTTTGGCTCAACAATAGTTCTATATAATTTAAAACCCTTCCATGCATTAAAGCGTTACCATGTATTCAGGATTCCGTTACATTCAAACTATAAGTGAGCCTACGTTTGGTGGCATAATAAATAATATCGTATATGACACGCAATATGATATTGATCGAAGAATTTCACTATATACAATCAAACCTGTAAACAAAGACCACTGTTGGGAACTTCAAATGTGTTCTTTATTTGCAGGTGGTCTTTATTCATAAGTGTGTCTACTATATATTTATAGTACACGGTGATCTCACTGTCTTTATTCGCAGGGTGGTCTTTATTCGGAGGTGGTTTTTAACACAGGTTTGACTGTACATGTAGTGTACAATAGTTGTCACTGTCTGTAATTGCCGGTCGTACATGGAATGTCGCAGGTTAGTGCATTTTTCTTTTTAAATATTCCTTCGTCATATCTGCGGTGCTAATTCTTTTGCATGTATTTTAGCTGGAACGTGTCTTTCAATTTGTGTTTCCCATTTAGCGCATACTATGTCGTAATAAATTGTAATTTTCAAAAGAAATAGTCCTAGCCTTTCCCAAAACACATTGTTTTTGTTGTATATATCATGGTAGAAAGTTCTTGAAGCAGTAGCATTTTCCTTACAATAAACGTATGGTCATACGGTTTCCAACTTCTACAGTTACCAGTAAAAATGTTGTTTCTTATGTAAGGTAGTGTGTGCTGCTTCATTTATAAAAGCTAATCGGCCCGCTAACAGAATAAGAAACACGGAAGCGTGTTTTAGACCAAAATCACTAAAACAAGTATGTCTCTTTTATATCAACACTTCTCATTTTTATCTATGTTAAAATTGCGAAATATTTAACATTAAACAAAAAATACCATATACTTTATGGAAAGATCTCTTAACCTTTTTCTGCACTTTTAGTGTATTGAAATACTGAGATAAATGTCAAGGCCCGGAACGTTTCAAGCACGCCTACTTATTGTTGTTGATCTATAAGTACTAAGTATTGATATTATTCCGGTTCAATACCAGATAATTCACATGGTTATGAAACAAGGTGAACGGAATGGATCCACTTATCCACATATCAACCCATCATATTGCAGCAACTGATGATGATGAAGAACACTACATACTTAAACATGTACTTAACAAGAACTCCAATATGTCTCACTAGTGATGACCATTTACTAGAAAAACTGGCTACGAATGCCCTAAATCACTCATCTGAGTTAGCATTATTGTTAATAACAAAGTCACATGGTGAAAATATTTCATGACAATTTATTACCAAAACAAATGTTCATAGATTTCTTTCATATTTACCTTCATTTCGAATATAATTACAAAATATATCATGAATTAGATAGATGCCTACAGTACCTTCACATGAAAAATTACAATTTTTATTCCTGTATAAAACATCATAACATATAAAGTAATTCATAAAAAGATTTACTTAAAGTTCTGTTATAAGAAATGACTACAATCCTTAGAGAAAAATATTAAAGGCATGATTTCGGCAAACACAACAAAAATCATAGTGTAATATCGAATTTTGCAGAAAATAAATGCCAAAGATGCAACACATATTTAAAAGAATATTAATCAAAATTAAACTAACTTCAAAAATTTTTGTTTGTGGTAATTAGCTCTTGAGTCTGATTCAATCAACAACCTAGGAGATTTAGGTGTCGCAACGGACGAAGTGCGACAGACCGTAAGTGGTCAGAATGTCATACCTTCAGGTGAGATTAGAACAAATAAACACAGAAATGTTAAACTACGTTATTCCAGCCTCTAATAATAAGTCTAACAAGGTAACATTCAAGTTTATAAGTTACAAATCCAAACATAATTTATAGTGACGGTATGCTAACAAACATTACAAAATAAGGTTGTTAGTTGACACCCGTAAATTACACTGCACTCTTGACTTTCCGACAAAGAAAAATGAGGCGAAAACAAAGGAAAACCAAATGTTTTAGCAAACCAATGTCTTTCAAATAGTATTTTAAAGACCTTGAGCCAACTGATAAAAGGTATCTTTCTGACAGAACCTCACGTCGAGTCACAGAAATTAAGGAGAACTAAGGTATCAATATCAATACATAAGTAACCTACATTCTTTTGAATGGAATGTATCAAGTACATACAAAGTTTAAACCATTTGCTTTGAAGTTCATGCATTCACTAATTTCAACACGTTTTAATGTTATTGTTTGCATTTCTGACTGTTCTTATAAGCATTTTAATCATTTCAAGCATATAATCTATGTTGATAGATTTAGGTTACAAAATTTTTCCGACAAACAAATCATCTTTACAAAAATTCGCATGTCTATGCGTTGATTTCATAAACGATGGGGAAAGATTTTAACGCTGATGAAAACACGGATGTATAAATTCGAATAAATCTAGATCTACTGAAATTTTGGATTATGGCAGAATGATAAGCTCACAATAGTTCAATCGATTGACACAAATTTGTTCTGTCTACATGTATTTAACTCGGGGGTTTAAAACAAAAAGGTAACAAGAGCATATAAATACAGTAGGCTCACTGTACCTTTCCTATATAAGTGTGTTCAAGTGAGGCCATAGGAAGACTAATTACTGATTATAACCATCTTCCAAAAAAAAAAACCCCAAACAACAACAGCAATACTTATACAAAAATGTATTTCTCAAAACCCCGGAGGCTTACCTATATATAATAATTATGTGTTTACCTGAAATTGGAAAGGCTTTGAGTAATGTCCCTTGGCGTTGTTACCAAGTGTTATAACAATGCTACCTTCCAGTACGCTGTAACTTGGCGCTAGCTCACACACTATCCTGAAAAATATGTAAAACGTATTGCTACCAAAACTTATATAAGATTCAACTGCATTGTACTTATAATTTTGCGTGTTTTATTCCTGTATCATATATATGTACTTCTTTCAGTATTTGCTTTAAAATATATTCGTCTTATTCAATTATATAATGTTTAATTTACATAATTTTGTTCTAGAAATGTAGCAATTTCATAAATCCTATATAGACATACACACACACCAAGGTTATGAAAATCAAACTATTTACTCTGAATAAATAAACGGTGTTGAATTTTCCATGGGTTAAACCAGAATTTCTGAGTTAGCCATTTGTATAGCCAGATCTTTTAATAAAGTTTATCAGATAGTATCCCTTGTTTATCTTTTATTCATGCCTGATGTGATTCTCTCCCTTAGACAAGTACCTCAGGAAACACGTGATCAGATGAAATATCAATATTGGATCATTATTGGATGAGTATAGTTTGAAGAAAATATTACCACTGCTTGCTTTTTGGCATATATACTTACAGAGACAAAATATTAAAACATTAATAAAAATATTATTATACAGATAATGAAAACAAGGTAAAAGTAGAGTTTAAAATTTATTTTTTATCAAATTAATTCATTAGTGTAACGTTAATAATACATTCAGAAAAATGTTAAATTATCCCTACTATGAGATGAATATGTAATATCCTTTTAACACAACTATGTCAGAAAGTATATATATATATATACGTAAAAAATTCAAAAACATGTGCCGGAAAAAAGTTAAATAATATTAAAAGATAAAAACACAGTCCATGAGATAATTAAATTATTATTTGCCTAATATATATATGCTAACACTCTTTCAATATTGGTGCTTTAATAAAAAAACTCGTATTAAAGTCAACTTTTCCTTTGAGTTAGTAGTTTAAAAATGTTAAAACGAAATAATTTGCAGGTGAGAAAAACTGCAACTTTAATCATGAAATTCCGGTATATAGTAGAACATAGTGAATGTTTTCGAGTACATTTAAAATGACAAGATATTATTTTCAATAATATTTTGCTGTAATACTTATTTTCTAGTGAGAAAATTAATTGCTTGAGTTTAGTTTGCAACAAAAAACAACGTTAATATAAGGCAAAAAACAAAGTGGTCCTATATTCAATTAGCGCAGATGATCACTATTGGTCGCAAAGATAGAATCAATTGTTATCAGCAGCAGAATGGCAAATCATAGTAAAAGAAAACATTTTTTTAACGTGAAAATATTTACCTAATTTCTATCGCAAATGAAATAAACTTAGCAATACGAAAGAGCTATCGGCAAGTCATGTCATCCTTCTTTACGACCAAATTGGATCGTCTGTCGGACCAACTTGCAAATTAATTATTTTTGACTTTATCCAATATGGGAGATAGTATGTAACTCGCATTGCAATATCTCGCATTGCCTTTAATAATAGTTATAAATGCTAATCTTTAAATTTTCTGAAAACATACTAAATGCTTTGAAAACATGTAAGAAATATGTTCTTTACAGATTTGAATTAAAATACACCTAACAAAAAGGGTGGCTTCTCCATTTTTTACTACGACAGTCAAAACACTTACTGATTTCCTCTATAATCACTGGAAGTAAAATTGTGATACAGAACCTTATATGTTGGATGAAAGTTTGGCAATGTTTATTTTGCAAGTAATATAAATTAATGATTGATGTATGCTTTTAAAATAAAGTGGTCACTTTGAAGGGTTATATCACTTTATGCAAAAATATGATTTTTCTTTCAATTAATTTTCTTTTCTATAAAGATGTTGCCATACAGTGTACATTGTACATAGATTACCCGTATTTTTACAATGTATGAATTCATTGGTTTTGCTGCCTTCTGTGGACAGTTGCTAATCAAGGCAAATGTGGAGATACATATCGCAGACGATATCACCATTCTGCCATTTCTTGATCCCAGTCATAAACCTATATTAAATGACTAAGAATTGGTTTGATTTCATTTGAGTCATTCAATATTTCTATATCCTGCCAAGCAATGCAAACTGAATGAGAAAGCACGAGATAAAATAGAGCCTAAAAATACACTTACTTATTTCCTGGATGATAGGAACTTTCAATTGTTGCACATTGTATGCCAGCTATGGTCACAGCATCAATTGTGTCATTGAAAACAGAACCAAGATTAGAACCTTCTATTTCAATCTGGGTTGTGGCATTCATATGAGCACTCAGTGGATACACCTGGTACGAATATAATGATAAATGGTGGTGATAACGAAATGTTGCCTTTCATTTATTTTATGCTGATCTGTTTAACAACACCTGTAGACTTTTATGCCTTAATTAGTTTTTAAAACTGATACTGGCTTTCCGCGACGACCTCGCTCCAAAGTAAATACAGCTTAAACAGGCAATTAGCACCTAGCTATAGGATTTATATAAACTAGATGCCCACGTGCAACAGGTCGAGCCCGCCAGCTGTCAAAAGTACTAACTCCTTACTAAGTAGAGATAGGTGAAAATACACCTAAATATTGGATGTAACATGCATGTTGTACCACAGAAAAGTGGTCTCGATTTTACTCTACGGCAAGTAATAAAAAAGTAACAATATAAGCTATTTATAGTAACAACAAAGGGAAGTAATTCTAAAAACAAGGGTAGCCCATGGTGGTGAACATTTGTACAAAGTAACATCAAAATCCCTCCATGCATGAAGAAGAAATGCTCCGGACAAAGATATTCTTGACTTTGAACTTTAACCTCTAAGTGTGACCTTGACCTTAGACCTAGGGACCTGGTTCTTGCGCATGACACTCCGTCTTATGGTGATAAACATTTGTGTCAAGTAACATCAAAATCCCTCCATGCATGAAAGAGATATGCTCCGGACAAAGTCATTCTTGAATTTGACCTTTAACCTCTGAGTGTGACCTTGACCTTAGACCTAGGGACCTGGTTCTTGCTCATGACACTCTGTCCCATGATGGTGAACATTTGTGCCAAGTAACATCAAAATCCCCCATGCATGAAAAAGATATGCTCCGGACAAAGTCATCCTTGAATTTGACCTTTAACCTCTGAGTGTGACCTTGACCTTAGACCTAGAGACCTGGTTCTTGCTCATGACACTCCGTCTTATGATTGTGAACATTTGTGCTAAGTAACATTAAAATCCCTCCATGTATGAAAAAGATATGTCCCCGGACAAAATCGGGCACGAACGCACACATGCACACACGGACGCACGCACATACACCAAACCGCCAAAAGTGACAACTATGTCGAGCTCACCGCAAACATAAATTTTAAAAAGGCAATGTGTGTGTGTATGTTTCAGAGTTACTGACCAACCTCAACTTTTAACTGCCAACCTCAAACATTTGTAGAAACAAAAAATGATAAAAAAGACCAATATAAGGGTTTTCGAGTAAAAAAGACAAAATAAAAACCAAAACACTTGACGATGAACTGACCGATCTAAATTACATTCGGAAAGGAGACCAGAAACAAGCATAACTTTTCCTAAACAATTACTATTTGCGATGTTTTAGTATTGGTTGCTTTAATCAGGTGACTGATGTCTAATTTAGGTGACCACTAAAACAGGTCCAGTTGTATTTCTTACGTTAGTAATTTCTGGATCCCCACATTCTGACGATGCACTATTACAGACATTCTCACTGTCAATACAACTGTTCACACACCACCGACAGTGTAAATGTGGTTGAAAAATGGCGAAACTTTTGCATCGTCCGCAGTTGCTGGATGGATTGACAAGGTTTTCACACTGATATATAATAACTGAAATACATATCAACAAAAAATCATGAGATGAAATGAATTCTGTAATTTGCACATTTATAAGTTTTAGTTCCTTAAATAGTGTTCTTAAATTCATAAAACTGTTTCAAAATTGTAAGAGTACAGTGGCGCTCACGTTTTTGTTCCGTTTTTCGGCAGGAAAACGCGAGCAGCGCCCGTTTTTCGCCCGTTTACCGAACGGGGCGTTTTCCGGCTCGCACCGTTTAAAAAAACGCGTTTTTCTGCCCGCCCGTGAAAAAAAACGGCTGGTTGCACTGCACATGCGTGAAAAGCGAGTTCCTGCGTTTTTTCCCGTTTTTTTTACCGGAGTATCAAATGCGCATGCGTGAAAAGCGAGTTCCTCCGTTTTTCGCCGTTTTTTCGGGGTAGCAAATGCGCATGCGCCACATGTGTTTTTCTTCACTGTTTTAATTTTTTTTAAAAATCGCGAGTATAATTATAGATGTTAAGTTTATAATGTGGTCCGATTAAGATTTTTTTGTTTGTTTCTTATTTTCAAAAACAAAGTATAACTACCACCAGCCTGTTAGATCATTACTTCGCGTTTTCATCATAACATACAATAAGCGGGTACATATCCGACAAGATGGAGAGCGAGGGGAACGCCTTGTGATAGATAGAAATAATTTAGCACCTCCACTGTCCCTATTATGTTACTATGAAAAATATATAACCAGTAGATATACATTTAATTAAATTAAACCTGCTCGATCATATGATTTCAGTTATCAAAATAAAACTATAACATCGGCAGTTGAGAATATTCATGGCCATGCTTCTGGTTCAATTAACATAGATTCTTTAATTTGTCCATGTACAAAATTTCCATATTCTTGTTCACAACTTAATCGCTCTCGAGACTAACTACTATAGGAATCGCTCTTGTCAGACTTTTCATATACTGATAAATTGCAAAACGTAGAGTAATATCACGGACCTATATACACATATAGGTCCGTGGTAATATATTTAGGAAATAGATTTCACTTTTGAGTGATATACCGGTAAGTATATCACTGCGGGGTGTGTAAATGCGTAGTAATCTAATTACGAAGGCCTGAGTGATTAATTTGAAGCATCTACCAACACACAGTGATATAATAACCTGGTATATCACTTAAAAATAAAATCTATTTCCACTCTAAACCGTTAATCTAAACAAAAACATGTTCGATTGGGTACTATTTGCTGCATTTTCATGAAGTCGCTGTCTTGAAAGTTGTAGTTTTCCGTGCATTCCATGCATTTCGTGAAATTTTGGCTGTTCTTTTTACTTCTCAAAAAAGCGCTATACGTCTTATTTTTGTTGTGTCTGATATTGCTGGCGATACCGGAAGTGTAGAAAATTTTACTGCAATTTTTTTTTACATCACGTGAATTCATTAACAACAATACCAATCCAAGCGTATTAGCACAGGCACACTCGTAGATTTCGTGTGAAAATTACAAGGGAGGTAATTTCAGCAGTCAAAAATAGTTCGGACCCCTAGCGTGATATACTTAATAGTTTTATCACGCTCAAATCCTTCTTTGTGTATATAGGAGAAATTTCCAATCGTGTTAGAATATGAGTTATACTAACACAAGTGGCATAAACATAATAAGGTTGTTTATTATTTTACGATAAAATACAGTACTTTTATCAAAGGCCGGCAAGGTGCCAAAAAGGAAGTATTTGCAAGACGTATGTAAACAACCTGTCCAACTGCATTTTGTGTTTTCAAGTTACAATGATGTACTGCTACAAGTTGAATATAGACGTGCAAGAAAAAATTGTAATAATAAATATGTGCCATCATTTCATCGTTTATTCTAAAATGATTTATGGTTTTGTCTCTATGTACAAAGAATTGAAAAATTATGCTATATTAAATCATAAACAATGCAGGAACCGATATGCTGTAAACATTACGTCATATTGCACCGCATGACGTTAAATGAGTGTTCGCATAGAAAACGCTTTGCATTTATTAACCTTTTGAAATATCTGGTCATGTTAGAATCAAAATATCATCCTTCTCAGCTTTGTAATAGTCTTATAAACAATTATCTGTCGTACTGATGCGCTGTTAAAAATGGTTAATTACTGTGTATTAGTGCTCCAATTCATTGTTTTTTAAACGATGAACACCGCTAGAACGGATGTTATTTCATAAATAAAATAGTTATTCGTTCAAATGCAAAAAAAAAATCACTTGTGCTATGTACTCATTTTTTAAAAATTACTAAGCATTTGAACTCCTGTGTTTTATTCAACAACAAATACAGGGACACATTATTACTTCATAAATAAAATTTACTTTGAAGTATTCACACTTCCTTCGGCAAAGTCATTAAATTCTATTTGTTAACAATTGAATTATATACCGACAGTTATTAGTTACTGTCTGTCATTGCCGTGACAAAAAAAGCACGCAGCTAAGAAATGACAGAGAAATTGCAGCTTTTTGCTTACTTGAAAATACCACAGTACGGGGTGTAACCATACCGGTATGTATCGCATCTCAAGGAAATTGCAATATACCGGTCTTATCGCGCACCCCTACTCATTGCACATGTTACAGATGGACTGCCTATTTTACTTGCCATAAGGATACTTCTTCCTTAATTTGGCATTAAAGTGATCAAACCCATGACTCTTGTATTGATTCAAACACGCAATTACTGCCCCATAGCAGCTCTACCCTTAAGCTAAAACTAGAATTAAGGCAAGTATTACTTTTAACTTTGGATTTTATCTCAAGGCATTTAAACGAAGGCAGTGGTAAGGTAGCCGGATACAGCTTCATAGACTTTGTATAACTGTGAAAAATAATCGATGAAGTGGAACACGCCAGTAGTTACTGTGAAATAGGTCCCGAACAAATGAGGGAGAAAAGAATGGATAAACACACCATAGTCAAAGCGGCAACTATAACAATGCCCCACACCCCCACCTCAAGGTAGCATAATAAAATAGAACTATCACTGAAGGTAATGAATACCCCCCAAAAAACCCATCTCTGAACGCCATACTGACACAGTATTCTTAATTATATCACATTTGATGCTTATAATTGGACTATGCACAATGACTGTAGGCATGCTATTTATCTCTTCTGTGTATCATTATTTTGACCAGAGGGTTAAGAAAATCAGAGTGCACAATATCTAATTATCTTAAACATCTGTCACCTTGACGTAGTGACCCAAAACATTGACCAAGTCCAACAAGGCATGATATTTATTACTTTGTGAAATATCATTAATTTGTGATAAGGGGTTTTGGAGATAGAGTGCAAAATATTTTACTATCAAAAGCCCGTTAATGTGACCTTTGACCTAGTTACCAGAAATATGGACCATGCACATCAAGGCATGGAACGTATCATTTCTGAGAATAATAATTTAATTCTAACCAAGAGTTTTTCAGGGATTGAGTTCCGTAAGTCTACGGATAGACGGACAGACAGTCAAGCTGAATCCAGTATACCCCCTTACACTTTGTGCAACTGGGGTATAGAAACATTTCCGCAGGTCGAGACATTGGTAAATTGTTTTGAAGGTGACTGAATAAAAATTAGCCACTACAATAAACAGTCCTGTTCTTTCAGTTTTTCCTATTTTTTATTTTTGTTTTTCATACACAAGAATATTATGACTGAAAGCTGCAATGAAGATTCATTCTTCAAGAGAACTGAGTTCCATTTAAGTTGCTCATCTGAGCAACCAATAACATTGTTATTAATGTCACTGTCGTACTCTAGTTCTGTAGTAACCAAAACTGTATGTACTGCAGTACTAAATAGTATTCTATTAAATTGCTAAAGCACTGCATTTCTGCATTGTCCAAATCAATTCAAAATCTCTCGATGCACTAAAAAGTTACAACCTGAAAAAAATTGAAAAAAAGTTCTCATGCGTCCATTTGTTATCAAAGTGCGACCTTGATATTTGAGCTTGCATTCACCATGCTGTGATTACAATTATATATATAAATTACTAAGGTTATTTCGCATGCTATATTCTTCATCACCAGCTACTGTTCTAGAGTTTCAATGACTTCTCTTATAAGAACAAAAATTTACAGCTAGCGTAGCATTATCACTTCAGCTGCAACTTGGGATTGTATCCAATATGGATGTTGTCTGGCCAAATGATGTTTCTTGTGAGCTATCAATTTGCTGATTTTACTGTTGTTCTTTCCTTATCTTCATCTTCAAAAAATCAATGTACATGAATTCCAAATATGAGTAAACTCAGCGAAGTTCTTCTTTAATGTTAACTGCATGTTGTCAATACATCAAGTGTTCCATTGTCTCACCTCAATTATCAATTCTTCTCATTTGATGCTTTTGTTTTCCTGTTTTGTTTATTCCGTTGAAACTGAAAAATCTACTTTTATGCATATGATGTCAAGTCTCATCACCAAGGTAATATGATGAATAAAAAAAGAACTTCATCTTCTAAACTGATACAGCCATCTGGATCACCACAGAATCCTTCAGTTAACAATTGCAATGATAGACTGTTTTCTGTTGTTTTCATAATCTTGGTCTATTGAACTTCCCTCAGCACTGCATGTACATGACGCTTTTTTCTACAATAAATTAAGAAGAAAAATTATCAATTGCATTTTGTTTTAAGTCTTACAACTAATAACTGATACACATACTGAAAATTTACTGACTGAATAGTTAACAGTGCAGGTTATGATCAGACTACATGATTTTGATCTGCACAAGAGGCAAAAGTGTAAGCAAATTGCTAAAAACTAAACTAGATGCCAACGTGCAACATGTCATCCCTGCCAGCTGTCAAAAGGACTAACTCCTTACCAAATAGAGATAGGTCAAAATTCACCAAAATATTGGATGTAACATGCATGTTGTACCACATAAAGGTAGTCTTGATTTTTCTCTACGGCGAGTAATAAAAATGTTACAATATAAGCTATTTATAGTAAAACAAAGGGAAGAAATTTCTAAAAACAAAGGAAGCTCATGGTGGTGAACATTTGTGCAAGGTAACATCAAAATCCCTCCATACATGAAGAGGAAATGCTGTGGACAAAGATATTTTTGAATTTGACCTTTAACCTCTAAGTGTGACCTTGACCTTAGACCTAGGGACCTGGTTCTTGCACATGACACTAAGTCTGATGGTGGTGAACATTTGTGCCAAGTAACATCAAAATCCTTTCATGCATAAAGAAGAAATGCTCCGAACAGTCATTCTTGAGTTTGACCTTTAACCTCTAAGTGTGACCTTGACCTTAGACCTAGGGACCTGGTTCTTGCACATGACAATCCGTCTCTTGATGGTGAACATTTGTGAAAATTAACATCAAAATCCTTTCATGCATGAAGAAGAAATGCCCCGGACAGTCATTCTTGAGTTTGACCTTTAACCTCTAAGTGTGACCTTGACTTTAGACTTAGGGACCTGGTTCTTGCGCATGGCAGTACGTCTCATGATGTTGAACATTTGTGCCAAGTAATTTAATAATCCTTTGATCCATGGATAAGTTACAGCCGAGTCAAACTAAATTCAGACAGACGCAAGCTCGCTCACAAGGACACACGCATGCACATGTATACACCGAACCATTATTTGGACACCTATATTGAGCTTTCGTAAGCTGCTTGGCAAAAATGGTTATGATGTTTAACAAATATGTTGACCCAGGAATCAAAATGTACAGGATTTACAGTAGATTGTCTATGTAGTGTATTAGGATTTGTTTAATGCAATGTAATTTATCAAACTTGTAATGTTTGCTAAATATAAAATATTTTTAAGCTAAAATGAATTAGTATGAACTAATGACTTTTCGAGCTGAAGGCTGATTCTGGCTGCCTGGCCATCATTTTGAAGTTAAATCTTTTATTTTGTGTGATTTGTTGTTAAATGTCTTAATATTATTTAACTCCCTAAATGACAGATGTAATATCACAGATCTATAAACCTTGAGCAGCATTTTATAGATTCAAATCAAAATACTCTGTGTTTAAACTTTGTGTACTTAGTGAAATCCTAGACATTTCTAATTCTTTGAGACTCTTAAACATATCTGGACTTAAATTGCCTGAATGATTGAACTGTTATTTAAATAAAAAAAAGATTGTCATATTTTACATAGTGTCTAACTTGGAACTCATTAAAAAGACTTTACTACTTGATATCTGATATTTACTCAAAATTTCCCATAGAACAACACTTCTTCAGTTTAGTTTTTAATCTTCCAAAAATGATTTTCAATCAGAAACTTCCAACTTGAAAAATAATTCTACAATTCCAACTATGGTTCAATCAACTGATTATGAAATACAGCTGTTAAATGCATTTCAATAAAACTGAACAAATGGTGCGAATATAAAATAAAGCGTCCCGCTGACCAATAGTTCTTCAGTATAGCCTGAATTTTGACCTTGAATATTGAATAACTGTAAGTATAAACTAAACTAATTACAGTAAGATCTCAGTAAAACCATGGTTCAGTGCTCAAAATTGAGACTATAGTGTACTTTATGGCCCCTCTGACATATCTATGTTATGTAATCTTACATAACATACTGATAAGGGAGAAATTGAAGCAAAGGTTTAAGTACTGCCTAAGGCAATAAAACAACTTGAATAGGCTGTGGATTAATGAGGGACCAGCTTCATTTCTTAAAACAAGAGAATAAGATTAATTGTTACAATGAATAATGTACAGACCACTTTTTTCTACTAGTTTTTTAATGAAAATGACAGCTATCAGAACTGCAGCATTTTGTTGAAAATCCCAAGTTCTTTAATAATACCAGACATTAATTTCTGCCTTTCTGATTCAAATGCAGAAAATGATAAAAATATTTCACTTTTAAAATTGTGATCTTTTTCAACAGTGCACACTATTGGCAAATAAGTATTGTTTAATAATCAACATACCATCAAGTCCAAAATGTACAGGGTGACTGCATGTATATTGAATTTAGGGGGTTAAAAGCTGTGGACAACACAAAAAGTTAAGGAAACCTAAAGCAATATGCAATAAGACCATCACTTAAATAAAGACTGTTTCAGAAAATATCAAGTATTTATTGGTCTGACATGTTGGTACATTAACCTAATACCACTGGCACTGGACACTAAATCAATAGAAAAGTAAAGGACATACACTGGTAACTTTGTTTATAACAAACTCATTGGTACCATATCATTATCCGGAGTTTGTTATATCCATATAACATTTTCATAAGAAAAGTAAAATAAAGAAAGAATCTCGGGCAGAGAAAATATATTCCTTATATCCTGATTTCGCTATATCCACAGTCTTACATACAAATTTTACTATAAATCAAATATCATTTCTTAATGAAATATCATAAAAACCAGAATACACAAAATTTAATAAACAGTTTTAAGAAAAACATGTAGCACTGATTTCTGTGAATGCTCTTTAAGAATGGTGTTGATTACCGGTAATGTTATTTTACATTGAAAGGAAGAGTCACCCCAAAAAGTTCCTGTCTGGCCGGTCAGGGAGAGAGGGATAACATGTACATGACGCCATGCAATCCTTCTACAATTGGCTTCCTTCCATCATTTCGAAAACAAATTTCAGTATAGCATCGCCCCTACTTAAAGGACCAACCATTTCTGACTTTTGTAACACTTTCTTAAAGCACATTTACCTGCCGAACTCTATACTTTAACACCAGACACTGGTCAGTCAGGACTATATAGATGCATACGTTAACCATTATTTAACTAGCTGTCGGTTCAGCAACCGGCCAATCAGATCTAACCACTGCTGGGATTCAAAACTTTGACCCTCATCCTACTCCCAAGGCAGATGCCACTATACCAAAAGTGACAGTATGTATGCATTGGCAAAATGGGCCGGGAGGGGGCGGGTTAGAGAACCAGACCTTTTCATTCTAACATGTGGGAGCAATTGAAATTGCAAGTGAAAATCTATCAGACACTTTTCACCCATGTACAGCTATTTCATTGTTTATCCAAGGTCGGAATAGAAAAACTTGCTACAGTAAAGTTATCTGCTTTCATATTAAAAAAATTATATGATGAAAATTTGATTTAAATTGCTTCTTAGAAGGACGCTTGTTGGTAAACAGAGAAGTAACTTTTACATGTTTCATTAACCCTTAAGTCCCTGTCTCAAAAATACATGGTTATTTCGTTGTCGATATATACCAACAAAAATGCTTTAAATTTGCATTTGTGCATATAAATGTTAAATACTGCAATGTACAGCTGTTTCTCTTCCTCAGTAACCAACACGCCAGTTTGAGCCCCCAGAAAGAAATACCTGGCAGTGACGGTCAATTTTTTATAGGCTTTTTTGTCATGTAAGTACTTATGTCGCTTAAAGGGGCACTCCCTACAAAGTACATCTAGCAGATTAAATTCTCGAAACAAAGATTATGTGTTCAATGAACGCAAAATGATAAATAAATACAATTTCAAAAAAAGAACCTATGGCAAAAAATGCCTCATTTTGCCACAATTAATCAGGTAAGGTGACTCATCAGCTGTCATATGCATCTATAACTTTTAATAATTATAATAACCAAGAAGTTGACGATCTTTGTTTACCTTGAAACTAGATTGTTTTTATAATAGCTCTATGTTTTCAAAAGTATGACATCACGGCAAAGCCGAGAATAGGTAAAACTGCAAAAATTATCTGTACCCGGATGTGCGAGCTGAGAATTATTTTTATGAAAATTAAGGGAAATCGTACATGCACAACTTAAGGACTACGCACCACGTTAGAACAACAAACCACAGTACCAGTAGTACCATGAGTACTGTACAGGGATACAATTGTTTATGAACTGTTAACTTAAAGTCTATTAAAACCTGACATTTTACCATATACCGGTATCTGACGGTCTGATCATAAGATATAGATATGTAGGTTATATCCCTTACCCGAAAAGACAACAAGAAAATTTGTAAATTTATCATGTTTATATCATTATGCCTCAATGTTTTATCAATGTTTCACGCCCATTATAACACAGACTGAGTTAGCATTCTATTGATTCTGTAACAGCAGCATGTGACCACTGGAATTATACTGTCAGATACTGTAGCGTGGTGTCTATTTTCGTGTTTTCCTTGTGATGAACCCTAATGTCCATAACAGTTTGTCAAATACCAAATTATAATTTTCAGCTCTGCATTGTGTAACAGCATTTTCCTGAAGTTGAATTTTTCATACCAGTACTGGTTGAAGTCCTACATCCGGACGCTGTTTAAACATATTTTACGATAACTCTGGTAATTTTTGTATCTAGCAAACTTTTAACAGAAGTAAGTTAGGTCTTCTCCCAAAAGAAAACTTCTAGGAAAAGATCATTTATATATTTTTGCGGCCAGGTAGTGAGGTCACCAAATTGCTTAATTATATTGCCCAACTGTACCATGTATCCGGACAGCATTTTTAAAAAGATTTTATTTTTTGTGATGTTAGCTTTTGAATTGTGTAAAATGTTTCAATCATTTGACCCATAAATGAAATTTCATGAAAAAAGTTAAACTTGTGATTTTTATTTGCCGGGCCTCACAGAAATATTGAGCAT
Organism: Saxidomus purpurata; assembly: GCA_022818135.1. Classification (NCBI taxonomy): domain Eukaryota; kingdom Metazoa; phylum Mollusca; class Bivalvia; order Venerida; family Veneridae; genus Saxidomus; species Saxidomus purpurata. Next base: position 19,350 of record JAFMSR010002551.1, read on the forward strand.
GCACAGTATGTCATTTTCAATTTCCTCTCGACAATGTTAACATGCTTTCAGTGACTAACAAAATAGTGAGATTTCTTGATCAAATTATTAATACTTACATTATACTGTCATTTTTGCACTTTGATGATTGAAATCAAGTGTCTGTTTGATCAACAATATATATGACTGTAAATATTAATTAGGAAATAATCTAGATGACTTTGAGTGCTTTATCGGAATTGAAGCATTCCACCGCGAGGCGATGTGCCTGGCGGAATAATTCACTAGGACAAAGCCATATATCATTTTGATTCTTATTATCTTATAAGCCGAAATGTTTTAAAATGATCGTAACTACTACGGACCTTTTTTCAGTTCAGCAGTAATGTGTAAAATTGCATACATAGTGGCTGTTGGAATTCACTCATCTATACAGGCAACCATTCAAGATAACACACTATATTATACAAACTTATTTTAGTTTTAATCATCTAATACATGAAATATAAAAAATAACTGACTGTGACATTATGCAGAAGATGTAAGATTCAGAATCGAACAAAGGAGACAATCAATTAAATGCATACTGTAATTTAAACTTTTGAACGTTTTAATGTGGAGTAATGACGTCAGTGTGATGACATAAACGTTTTCATTCTTTGTTTTGTCTCCCGGAATCAAAACAATGCACGACTGACTGTGAATGCTGAATTTCTTGACTTTTTGAAAGGAAAGCAATGGGACGGTACTCTAAGGGCTACTTGACGTAATCAAAAAATGATATTTAGGCTCTTAAACAAAACTTTTTCATGTGACTGATGTACTTATACAATATTATTCCTCTTTCTATATATTTGATTTAATTTAGTGCACAGGAGTAAAGTAGAAAAGTCGGAAGGAGCTACTTTCATGTCCGAAACTCTGCCTACATAAAGCACTCGAATTGACTTATAGAAATAAACCATACAGTAGGCATATTAGAACAATAAATCACGCATTTTCGCAAGTGTCCGGTTTGATTGTTGTCCTTGTCTGGTGGTCTCCAACCAGTATAGTAGAAATTATTATTTTCAATGCTTTCCAAATATTTTGTAAACATAACATGAGCTTAATATCAGTAATAAATGCAACACACCTACATTTCTGGCTGTAGTGACCATTTCTTGTGTACTCTATGTCTAGAGTGGTGGAACCTTTGCTGGCGGTATCCTTATGCTGGTGAAAAAAAATGCTATTTACAGAAAAACAGATGAAGAAATAATTTTCAAGGTATATTCAGCATTGATAGTCGATGAAATGCTTTTACAGCAAACGTAGTGATAGCCGCGCATGCAGCTCTGTGACCCCACAGCAGCAGATACATTTGTTCTGGATCCATTTCGCTAGAAAAATTCTTTAATAATAAACTTCAAAATCAACCAGTTAAAGTTAGCATTTTTGATAAAACTTGTTCTTTTTTGTATAAAAATATATTTTCTATGGAAACTGTCATTTCTTTTTAGTTAATATTTAGGCTCTAAAAACTGTTTCCCACCTGTTGATTGTCAAATATCACATACCACCAACATTGGTTCCCTTCATGGTTAAAGTTTTGACGTGTGTCATGTCAATAGCTCCCAGAATGACATAGTCACCTGACGATGCACATCAACATGTTGTTTCAATTTAGCAGGGATAACATTGTGTTTTCACCGAGGCAAATCAAAATGGTTAGGATTTCCTGCTTTCTCAACAGCCGATATACAGTTAAACTTCATTCGCTGGAACTCGAAGGGTCTGGCATTCCGGTTTGAGGGATCGGTAGTTCGAGCAATCGAGGTTTGTCAGCATGGTCAGTCACGGGGGTCGTCATACATCTTTTATCGAGACCACATCGGGAGTTATTGCACATACAATGGTACACACATGTAAATGTGCATGTATATTATAAACTTGTAGCTTACCCTTGATTAAAGACAAATTAAAAAGTGTTGTAATGTAAAAGTATGAAACGTTTGTCATTCATGAAATAATTTATTCAATTTTCTGAAAAAAAAAACAAACTTAAAATTAAAGCCAATCTGCTACTTATATATATATTGCTATATAAACATCGTGAGCGACTTTCAGTCTGTTTGTACATCATAACCTTTAATTGCAAATTTAAGTGTGAATAACACACGCCAGCGCTTGTGTCTGACAGCTGATTATCAATGCATTGTTTGCTCGATAATTGAGATTATCACCTTTTATTGTTCGAGCCAAAGGATGTACTTTACAATGAAATAGATCTGAAGGGACCGCGGTACAGGTTCGAGAGATCGTTGTTCGAGGTTTTGGTGGTGGAACAATATGATTTATATTGAGCTTTAGCCGGGACCGCCGGTCGGGTCCATTCGGTAGTGTTCGAGCGAACGAAGTTTAACTGTACATTCAAAATACCTCGAGCATAGGTTCCCCCACTCTAAGCACCCCTTGTATGGTCCTGCTAAACCGATACTTACTCAAAAATTATCTCCACAAACGCACAGGTAGTCGAACCATAGCCACACACCTTACTACCAATATAGGTGGGTGGGGTATGGTTCGACCTCCTGTGCACAAACGGAGTCCATATGGATAAGATTTGCAAAATAGTCACCGTTCGTATTCTGTCACATCTATTTCTAAATTAAACAAAAAAACATGCAAATTTCACCAGCTTTTCCTTGCTTACCAGTAAATACTTTTGTTAAGATATTTGTCTAACACAACCTTCTTGTCGTTGTTGTTCATGTCGAGATCCGGCAAAATACCGCAACGAATTAATCACTGACTTTGTTGTTATAATCTACAACCTATCTTGCGAAATAATGTACTGGACTGCAGTTAACAAAAACTTGAACGGGACATAGTGTCACATATATCAAAATTAAAATATCCGGGGCCGGGATACTGATAAATTAATCATAAAATTTGTCCGGTAGTTTAAACATTGCCTCTAAATTGTTTCTCTGCAATAATTGATCAGGAACGGTCTATGGAACGTATGAATTCCTGCTCTACTGTAGATTATTATTTTATTATTTATATTTATTATTATTATAAAGCAGGTCAGCAATAACATCGGCACTTAAAGTACATTTCAATGTTATTCTGACAAAGATATGGTTCATTGATTAGTGAAACGACAACAGCCGTGAAAAAAAACGGGCTGGGAATCTTCTGATTGGCTGCTGGTTTGGACACGCCTCTTTACCGGGGTACTGCTTCCATATTTGGAGTGACCCGTTTTTTTAATCTTTTTTTACCGGCTGTTCTTTCCATATTTGGAAATGAGCCATGAAACCGCGGTAAACGCGTGAAATTGCCCGCGTTTACCGGGCGTTTACCACGCGGTAACAACCATGAGGTAAACGGAACAAAAACGTGAGCGCCACTGTACAATGAAACTTCTTAAAGTAAAAACATTCAAGTCAAAATGATATACGAGTGCATCGTCTGAAAAAGGCATGACTGAAGACACATTTCAAAGACCCTAAAGTGATTTAATTTTGATATGTTGTTGTCTTGGGTTTTAAAAATTTGCTGCCTTACCTTACTATTGTTCTGGACATTTGTCAATGGAGAAAATGGATACAAAATTTGACGGTCCCAAATTCATAGTTTAACTTGCATGTTATACTAAATGTTTATACACACTATATACACAGTGACAGTAAA
>JAFMSR010002552.1:0-23002 GCA_022818135.1 Saxidomus purpurata
ATTTCGGCTAGGCTGCGGACAACCGGGACCCGGAACAGAAAAGCCGCTTGTCTGACAGCAGAAAGTCCCGTGCCAGACATGTCGGACCCCCTCTGTACTATGGGTTGGACATATACAGCAGCACTCCAATAGCCTAATTAATTTGGCGTTTCGGTGTGACCCCTTTCACAGATCTGATATTTATAACTAGAAGGTGAACAGCTTGAAAATATCAGCCTATAAAATCGGTTTGCCTTCGAAGTCGAAATAGTTAGACTAGCACTCTACCAAGTTCTCAAATATATGTACAAATGTACATTAAATGTTGACTTTCCGAGAGCTTCTTGTGATTTTACCGACTCGCGTGCATGTGTGAGTTAATCATATGTCATATAACGATTAAAACTAATGATTATCATAGTTATGACTATTTGGATACCCATTTAAAAACAATAACACTGAACATAAATTAGTACGCATGAGTATATCCAGGATATATCAGATTATTGTGTATATTTTACTTCAGTGACGCTGACGACACAGCGGTCAGTGCAAAACAAAATGTTTCACTAAGACTGTCGTTTTCCCGCAGATTCTTTAAATATGTTTTCTTTATCATTCGTCGAATGTTTCTTCTTCAAAATGTGAAAAAAAACGAAATAATTCTAGTTAGTTAAGAGTTATTACAAAGTTTTGAGTAATCGTGTAACTCTCCAGTCATGTGGCATGTATGACTAGTCTACGTTGGTCAGGATGCAGTATCCAACATTCATCTACAGTTTTTTTATATTGGTTGGAATAAAAAAGAATTGAAATACATGTAAATATATGAGATAAAGTGAAACAAATTAGATAATCGTCATTAATCTACTGGTCTGACTGTCATGTCTGCCGTTTCATTTTTATGGCCGAAGTAACTACGCCCCTGTTCATTGATTTGTATCTTTTTCTTAAACTCAACGCCGACCGCACTCCGAAAATTGACACTGTTCACAAGGGAAAATTGTCGAGTTCACTGTCGGCAGTGATTATGATAATACAACGTCCGTACAAGTAAAGATTTTGGCAGATGTACTGAATATGTCAGTACGTACAGTACGGCATTAGATACTTAGTGTGTCAGTAGACTTCCTTACCCATGGCATGACCTCGCTTTTGTGGCGACGCTCAATTCCAGTACTGCTAGAGACAAACATATTTTTAACGCTGCGAAATCAGTTATCGATGAACTCAATTATTGATAATTTCGTCAATTTAATTACTTTCGTTGACATTTTGTTTGAATTCCACTTTGGCAAACAAAATCGACAAGTCGAGTTGAGAAACAGACTAAAAAACGCATTTTATGAAAAATGCATCACAATATATATATTTTTGTTCACCAGACGTCATTATGAATTATGTAGGATAACATGTTACTGCAATGGAATTCCGGTGTGTAAAGTTCCGCGAACATAATTTACATGTATACTAATTCATATACTTACTGTCTACACAGTAACACTTATAATAAATGCAATGATACCGTAGCTCAATCGCTGTGATTGAAAGAGGTCTCTTTTAAAAGAGTATATATTAATCAACATTTTAAATAAAACAGAAGATCTATATAATTTATCTCGAAGTCACTACAAACCTATATTTAACATTACTGTTTGTTACATACGTGAAGTTTACCATGCGGGTTTTTGGGCGGAGCAAATTGACGACGTGAGAAAGAAGCTGGACGCTCGCACCTAAATGTCCTTGAATGGGGAGGAGTTACCTATAAACTAGCTCTAATAATAGTTTCAAAATTGCGCGATGAGTGACGTAAGATTATAACTGTATCGATTGCCAAGATAGCGAGCGGGCAAACCCAACTGCAACGCGTTGTAAAAAACTTATGGTTCTATGGAACTGCACTTTCCATCATTGTGTTCTATCACGTATTAAGTTTCAAGTAATTCCCTTCAGTACTTTTTGATTTATGCTCCGGAAAATAAAAATAAAAAAATGTAATAGAGGGGATTAATTAAGAATTTGCCAAGATAAATGTATGCTTCTTAGGCACTGCACTTACCTTCATTGTACTCTAGCAATGTATTTAGTTTCAAGTTATTCCCTTTAGTAGTTATGCTCCGGACAAGAAAAATAAAGAAAATGTAACAAAGAAGAATAATAAAAAAATTAAACAAGGTAGAGTCATAGTTCTTAAGCACTGCACTACCTCCCGAAGTCCTCTCTGTTTGTGTTTAAAGTTTCAAGTAATTCCCTTCAGTACGGTTGGAGTTATGCTCCGGACAAAAGTGTGACGGATGGACGGACGGAGCCCGTTACTATATCCCCTCCGCCAAGGCGGGGGATAAAAAAAATACCTTCGAGTTTAGAAGTGCATTTTTGGCTCATCTTTCCACAAAAACTACATAGTTTGATCAAATAGAAATCACTGTCTTTATATCATTTAAACACCCGTGTAGATGCTAAACACTACATAGCCTGAACTAAAAGAAATCACTGTATTCATATAACAAAACATCCGTGAAGATGCAAACTACATAGCCTGCCTTAAATTTTTTTATATAATGCACAAAAAGGTCACAAAAAGGTCTTGTTAAAGGTCCATTACTAACACCAAATTAAATATTCTTTTAAATCTGGGATCGTAACAGGTGTCTTCTCAAAAGAAAAAATATGACATACTTGCATTGAATGTGACCTTATTGTGTTGAAAATTGTGAGTTTAACAAAATAATTAATAAATTATATTTTGCCTTTTCAAAAACGAAAGTAGGTTTTCCCATTTTCAAATATCTTTGTAATTTTCCAGAAATTTTCATAGAGAGGCTGTAAATAGGTTGTACATAAATAAGCATGCCTATTTTGAATTATAATTGAAGAACTTTACTTCTAATGATGTGCAAAGTGTATGTGTGACTGTTAACAACATTCAATACAGCGAAAGTAGGACAAAAAGACCAACCAGGTCAATCTAAGGAAATATACAAACATTCACTCGTTTTTTCTTTGCAGCAGTATTTCAAACAGGGAAATACCCCACGGCTATTATAAAGTTTTAGAAGCTAGTTTCAAACTGTATTCCCTGTTACAATTCCAGATTTAAAAGAAAATTCGATTTGGCGTTAGTAATGGACCTTTAAAGAGGTACCATCATCAAAATATACCAAATTCAATGGTATAACAATGGTATAACACAACACAAATTCGAAAGTACGGTGTACCATCTGCGCAATAAATACGATTATAATTTTCAGTATTATACCAAATGTCTGACATATCCAAAATATCTAGAATTAATTTTAATTGATGTGTAATATTCAAGCCTTTGCATGTAGATTCTAACGTCATTTACTGTGTCTTCTTTTAATCAATACTCATTTAAAACACTCGCTTAACAAGAGAACTGTCGCTTATTTTTTTTTATCCAGTATCTGATTATATTTAGTTGTCTTCTGATTTCCATCGGTACTCTGCCAAGTTCACCATACAGCATAGATAGATTTGTGGACGTGTTTACCTTCGGAATATTTCTACAAAACTTTGTGTAAATCAATTCTATATCGTTTCCGTGATTATGAAAAGCAGCGCAAATAATTTACATTTTTCTGAAGTTTAGAATTCGAACTGTTGAAAAATAAAGAATAGACTAAATAAGGCTTTTGATGAATGGTCTGCAATATATTTGTCGGTGCAATGCCAGCTTCCATTTTAAAAAGAGTTGTACACCTAAATATATAAAATATGAAACTACTTCAATTGTTTCATTATTAAGGAAACCACCATAACTAGTTGGTATCCCCTCTTTGCAAATAATGACTTAAGTTTTGTTTATGTTCATTTCTAAGACCAAATACATTTCAATATTTTTTACGTTCTGATTTGGTTGAAAATAATACTTTATCAATATCAAAAATAGGCGGAGATCATTTACAGAAAATACTCCATCAAGATCTGAATTTATGTAATTTGCTGTGTCATTCACGAACAGAACTTTGTTTCACGTCCTGGAATGAATTGGTTACATTCGGATATACTTGCCCATTATGCTTAAAATAACTGAAGCCGGACAACAGAATAAATTGATCTGATGGCATTTACCATTTTAGTACTAACGTTTCCAGCAAGAAGAGATTGCCATAGGAAAAACGGTTTATTTTATCAAAAAACATTTCGTAACCTATTAATATAGAGTAAACTTTGCGTCCGGAATGCATATAACTGAATGTAATAAAACTATACAATCAATCGTACATTTTCCTTTCATGAACCCAAAGAGAGTCAACAAGTTTTATCATTCTTTTCAGGCAGTTACATGTAATCTATGAATAAATTACATGTATCTGATAATATATTATCTAAGGTAATACCGCGGTAGATATTTGTTTCTTTGGAGCTGGCACCTTTAAAGATGGGGATAATGTAATCCAAGCCCCAAATTTCAGGATAGACTGCAGTTTTTAATATTTTATTAAAAGAGTGAAACCAGACGTGTGCGTAGTTTGAAAGATTTCTGCCGAGATTCCGTCTGGTCCTGCAGATTTAAATCTATTTTGTTTGAATACTGCTTTATGTATCCCTGTTTCAGATATAGGTAAGTCTAATATTACTATCTTCACCATAAAGTGTATTAAAATGTTCATACAACTGTTCAATTTCGATTTCTACTTCTTATTTTTGTCCGTTTCCGTATAATTATAATATCTCCAAATTTTGCGTGGCTGGTTAGTTAACATACTTTCCAGTTTTCGTACTTCTTGTAACTTATATTTAGTTTAATTCTACGTTTAATCTTGTTGCATTGTGTTCGCATTTAGACAAAATGTCTTCTGTTTTCGTCTGTATTATTGTTCAAAAAGAGATGTCTCACCTTAAGCTGTAAGGCAAGCGTCGATGTACCATTTCGGTTTGTTTGGGTAGGAATTGTTATGAATGGAGCATTTAACAGACTAAACCATACAAATAAGACTTGTTCAAATTGACCTTTACCTTTGTTTCTCGCATTTTCAGTATCAACATGCTTTAGCTTACAAGCCTACTTCGTAACTTGCTAATGTGGTTAACTTTTAACAAGCTAAGATATGAAGTTAATTAATAACTTATAGATGTTTACCTTACTTTTGACTGTCCTTTTCCTCCGGAGATTTTCGCAGTGACTAAAAGATCAAGTATGGCCACAAGGTGTGATCTCATTGTTAATCCTTATACGGTATATCTTTGTATGGTTTAGTCTGTTAAATGATCCATTCATAGTGGCTATAGTAGTGACATTTACTCAGAACCTCCTAACGGATTTTACCGGCTGGTACTAGGCTATGAGGCGACAATAAGGGTAACGCTTGGGAAAAAAAACGAGGTAAAGTCAGTAAAATCAAAGTGTAAAAACTTTTATCCTTTGATATCCTATAACCACTTTATTGCAAGAAAAGAAAAAATGTGTTAAAACTTAAAAATGAACAAAACTCTTTTAATAACGTATCAACCCCTTTTGGAAACCTCAAACGTTTAGCAATTTGCCTTTCGTAATATTGCTCGGCCTTTTACTACGGAAACGCCCGAGCTTCTCAACTTTGCAAGACTAAACCAACCAAAATCAAAAACACTGACTTTCCTTTCGTAAAATTGCTCGGCCTTTTACTACGGAAACGCCCGAGCTTCTCACCTTTGCAAGTCTAAACCAACCAAAACCAAAAACACTGACTTTTGCCAAACTAAAAGTGCTCACGACGGAGTGCTTAGCATTTAAAATTTGAATTTGAAATGCTATTACTAGTTAGATTATTGCGAGAAACACCATGAATTAATAAAAGAAATAGTCTTGACTAACAATTTTGAGAAAAAAAAGCTGTACGTTATGTTTACATGTTATGTTTTACGATATGTTAACATAATGTACAATCTAAATATATGGTAAAAGAAAACGTACGAATTGTTTTTACAGTTTCCATGTAACATTCAATGGGAAAATACCAGTATCAATAAAATTGCGAAGAACAGATATTAACTTATAATTCTTGCAAAGACCATCATTGTTTGTAGCCCATGGTAGTCTAGTTATACATATACGTAAATTGTGTTTGGTGAGGCATGGCCAAAGCTCGCATCGGAAGCCAGCACTATGTATTGTAAAATCAAGGTATATAGCGTACGAACGGGAAACTATTTATTGTAATTCATGGTAAAAAATGAAAGTTATTAGTTTTATTTCATGTTAATTAAGGTTAAATGTGACTGCATCAGTGGGAAAAGAACAATAGCTGTGTGCTATAAGACTTCGCATTTAAGACTTGCATTTGTGCCATGATAGTCACCAAAGAGTCTTCCTTGAACCTTCAAATATTTCTTAAGTCGATCAAGTATATCTAATATGTCTATTCAATACAGGTTTACATCATAGTGGGTTTGCTTTGCAATTGTTTTGTTTATTAGTGTAATTCATCGCATTTTATTAAGTCAAAACAATAACAATTGTGCTGTCTGCTATAGCCTTAATATTTCGACTGCAAGACCGACCGATTTTACAACTGATATTACATAGATGGCTGCGAAGGGCGGCCATCGTAAATATCAAAAAGCCCTGGCGCACAATTTGTTTGGCTACTGTCTGCTACAGCTGCAATTCTAATTTTTAATTTTAAATTGCGAACTGAGTAACGGCAAATGTGTGTGAAGTAAGCTGCTAGTTGCCAGTTGTTGGTTGCCAATCTAATGTCGATTTAATTGGCAACTGGCAACCGACTTCATAGATACCAATTCAACTTCACTCGCAAATTGCCAATTCGTTCAACTTCGCGAATTGTCAGCTGGCAGGCTGATGCCAATTCGACTTGAGTCACGATTTGTTTGTCAAAAGTAAACTGGCAACTGGCAGCCCGATGCCAATTCGATTTTTATGTAAAATTCTGATTTTGGATTGGCAACTTGCATCAAACTTCATTATCAAATCATTCTTCTACGGAAATAAACTGGACATATCTTACCTTTACCTGTTTACCAGGCTCCTACTGTAGAAGATTAAATTCCAAACATAATGAAAACACAATACAAATAGCACAACTCGTCCAGGAAACACATGGCTTTAGCCTGTTAGCGTTATTCTTTTTATTTTAAAAGACAAAATCACTGAAATTCTAACATGTGACAATGAATTGCAGGGTTCACTTTAGTGAATAACGGAGCGTAACTTTACACATGACCTATCTAAACGGCACGTGCTATAATAAACACCTGTCAATTTTGACCGATAAATGTATGTAAAGTCTCATTCAAATAGCTTTTTTTTGCTTGAAATAAATGATGTTTTTACTGAAAATTTGAGGGTTGTCCTCTGCCCGAGTGTGAAGATGTGAATATCCATATGTGCCTGTTCCATCAAATAAATTATTTTTTGTGCGTGCCTCATGTTTATGTATTAACGTGCATACTGACTACTGAGAGAGTAAAATTAATTGAATTGAATTGAATTGAAAAATCTATTTAATAAGGGATGTTGTTTCCAGTTAATATATATTTTTATTTGGAATGGCTTATTCTCAAACCATATTGTGCATGCACATGTATACAGTATAACAACCTGTGCACTATTTTACGATAAAACACACAGCACGCTCTACCACAGTCAATGTTGTCCCACGTAAGTGCTGAACTTAACACATGGTAAAATTTCATTACAGTAACTGTAGCTTAAGAAACAAGAAATTCAATGGACTGGTCCAATATACACACCAGAAGCAACATCAGAAATGTCATTGAAGGACCGCTAAGCAATGCTACAAGCCATTTATTACATAATATCTAAGCTCTGTACATTTCAGCAATGGAGAGGAAGACTTTCTTGTACATCCTGCTTATTACTCGTTGAAACTATTCTTAAAACTACTCTAAAGTCCGCACTGCAAACTGGGACGAGGTTTTTAGTTCGTAATTCACAATAGCCAATCTGAATCACGAACTGCGAACTGGCAATCGCAATGGTCGTTAGTGACTACTGACTGCGCTTGCCAAAACGACTAAATGGTACATTCAGACGAATACAGTTGTCAGTAACATGAAAAGAATATTTCCTTAATTACCCTTCCATATATTAATACCCTATTCATTTTCGATACGCGTATTTTTTTTACTCAAAATGTGTTAGATCTACACACGTGTGCATAAATAGCGAACGAAACATATCCGATAAACGAACTTGAACCTAAGTATGTGAAAAAGCATCCTCGGTAACCCAGGCTATTCATTACCCAATTGAATATGACGGAGAGAAGCGGCAGGAATTAACCGTGGGTTCCGACGATGGTGAAAAAGAAACAAAACATGTCTCGAAGAAACGAATTAGTTATGATTGAAATAAGGAAATCCTGAAACTGAACTTTGGAAGACACGAATGAGTCAAACGAGAAAGGAGCGCATGTAACAAGTGCAAAATACACGTGCAAAAACATGGGCAAAAAGAAAACGGGATAATGCAACAACTGACATGCGGAAAACTTGTTTATATTACGTTAACAAAACACATATTAAAATTTAAAAGAAATCAACGTTGGAACGTGCTAAACACCAGTTTTAATTACATCAAATGCAAATACTTTCGAAAAAACGAAAACACCAGTACGTGCAAATAGGAGTATCTACTAGAAAATTTTATGTAACAATTGTTATGAAGACGACATTTAGCATGTAACGTCACGTTTTTCCAACATCATCATCGCAAAAAATGTTTACATACAACGGAAGTTTGTTAACAGCATTATTGGAGAGTAGTCATTCCGGAATAACATCATAATTTGGCTTTTTAAAGTAACATATCTGTAGGAAAATTTCACACATTATTGTCTTATTGGTACTGGAGGCTGGATAACTAATCAAAGGCCAGGTAAGCAGTAAAAATTGTACTTAATTACATGGTTAAATATTTTTAATAACAAAAGAGCATTTTTGAACAATTTCATTTGGCAGCCAATATTGATATATATCTGTTTCATTCTGTGCAGTTTACGGCCACGCCCAGATTTAGTAAGATTGAGAAAAATACAAAAACTAAATAAAAAAAATAAGTGAAACATTGAAATGATAGAAACAGCTGCATACTTGAAACTAAAGTACGTGAAATAATAATTTCACTTAATCATGCACGCTTTAAAGAAGAATCATGAGCCTCATTTTATCAATTCGTAATATTTAGACTTTTTTTGTTTATTTCTGTTTCGATCCTCTCGCTTCCGTGCTCATACTCCAGTAACATCTTAAGTAAAGTCTTATCACACTTCAAACGAGTCTTTGTGAAATTTCCCTACCCCCTTTTGCACCACCTCTTAGTACAAACAAAATGTCCACTACTTGTGTGAAAAATTCGTACAGAGTACAGAGCAAAAACAATATGCTTCCTGATCTACCTGGATGGCATAAACTGTTGTTTAGAATGTGTGACGTTTTCGTTTGAAGTATAGTTTTACAAATGTATTTCCTTTCTTTTCTTTTCTTTTTTTTGGCAAGTTAAAGGTACATACCAAATTTTCACAAATATATGACATATTCGTACGTACTGTGACACAAGGGTGAGGAATTCTTACGAATTTTTTTCACACATGTGACGATTTCGTATGAGGGAACATTACGGTTCATCAATGCACAAACATTGGCTTTTGAGAAAGCTTTTATGAATCAAACTTTTGCTCTTCAGTCAAAATATTTTTGTTTGTTTCAAGTGCTATTCGGCACGATATAATCAGCAGTACTTAAAAAGTTTAAGTACCTTTAGCCGCTGTATCCATGGCAGTGTGACATCAAGTAGCACTGTATGAGATGAATGACAACCACACGGATAAGCGGTATTCAGATATCCCAACAACCTGTCTAGGCAAAAAAATGTTTAAAAATCTACTATGACACCGTATCTAAATGTTAAAAATACCTTGAATTATACCGTTCTAAACTTAAATATACGTTACTAAAAACTAACTACACTATAAAACTACTATAAACTAACATACTGTATCTACAACTACAGCTAAACTATTACTAACCTACTTTTCTGTTTGTAGAGTGATCAAAATTGTGTATACTATGCAATGCAAAGCCCACATCAGCAAGGCTACCCGGCAAATTCCCTTGCGAGGAATTAATGGCAGTTTAAAAGGATCCTTTAGCGCACGTGCAACGCTCACTGCATACCGAGCAGTCACGCCGACCCAGACTTCACACCGCATACCATACCCAAAATTACATTTAGTTATTGAAGTTCTTTTGAAAATCCACATCTTCCATCAAGAAGTGTTTGTTGATTTAACTATATATCATTTGTTACAGACCATGATTCATTTTAAAAAACCTTAGGATGCTTCGGGAATACTATGAAAACTATGAGTTTGGTATTTTCTATCACATACATTTTTTTAAAAACTCTCATACAGTTCATGGAATTGAAAGCCATCGTCTTTATTGTGTCCGTTTCCATAACGACAGTGACGTCACAGATTCAAAGTGTTAAAGTGCCACCTGGAGCTTTGGTTGAATTCGGTATTTATCATTATAGTAAACTCCAAATATAAGAAACTCCTCGGGGCATTTTAAATGTATTCCTTATATATGGAAGATGTTATACCCATGTATCATTTGCATATTGAATGAAGAAGAAATAGAAAAGTGCACATAAATTACGTTCCTTATACATGTATCTCGAATGTGTTATATACATACAGCATTTTCATATTTGATAACAAAGGCATGATACCGGGCCCAGGAAATGTGTTCCTTTTATCTAGAATTTCGCTATATCCTGAATTTTCGTGAACTTGGCAGACTGGCAGCGTAGCAGCGTGAACTTTGCAGACTGGCAGCGTAGTAGCGTGAACTTGGCAGACTGGCAGACTGGCAGCGTAGCAGCGTGAACTTGGCAGACTGGCAGACTGGCAGCGTAGCAGCGTGAACTTGGCAGACTGGCAGCGTAGCAGCATGAACTTGGCAGACAGGCAGCGTAACAGCCTAGCAGCGTGAACTTGGCAGACTGGCAGACTGACAGCTTAGCAGCGTGAACTTGGCAGACAGGCAGCGTAGCAGCGTGAATTTTGCAGACTGGCAGACTGGCAGCGTAGCAGCGTGAACTTGGCAGACTTAGCGTGAACTTGGCAGACTGGCAGCTTAGCAGCCTAGCAGCAAGAACTTGGCAGACTGGCAGCTTAGCAGTCTAAACTTGGCTATATTGAATGAAATGGATGTTTAAAATACGACAGAAGCACGAATTATGCGTAGATACAAATAATATACACGCCCTTTCATTTATGACATCAAAGTTGGTTACTTATTTCTTATTCCTTTTTCGAATAAGGAATAAGGAACTGGTTACTTATTCCTTATTCAAATCCGAATAAGTAACAGAAGAGTTACCGCCGGTGACACAAAATATGTCGTCGTCATTCTTTCACATTACCAATATCTATTTGTTTTAAGGCCAAACAAACATAATTTAAGCTTTTACTAAGAGCATTTTTTTAAAAAATGAACAAAGCCAAATAAGGAATAAGTAACTGGTTACTTATACCTTATTCAAACGCGAAGTAAGAATAAGCCTATGTTAAACCAATTGACCCCCCGGGCGGGGTCAATTTTGACCCGGGGGTCAGAATTTGAACAGTTTTGGTAGAGGTCCACTAGACAATGCCACATGCTAAATATTTAGGCGCTAGGCCTTGTGATTTCAAAGAAGAAAGGTTTTTTTTAAAGTTTTTCCTGTTCGTTGCCATAGCAACCAGAGTTCTGCTTTGAATACAATTTTTGAACAACTTTGACAGAACTTTATGCAAGGAACATCCCTGCAAAGATTCATCAACATTGGCACAGTGGTATCAGATGAGAAGTTGTGCCAGGTGACCTAAAAAAGAGTAGCGCATTAAAAAAGAATAGAACAATAAAAAAGAGTAATGCATCTTAGCAATGTCGAGGGAACGACTTACTAACTCTTGAGAACGAGTTAGATTTGTCGTGGGAACGACTTGCTTTCTCGTTCCCACGACAAAGTAAGTCGTTCCCACGACATAGTAAGTCGTTCCCACAACATAGCTTACTCGTTACCACGACATAGCTTGGTTGGCTGACTAACTCAGGGAATATAGGTCCGTGACTTTGGTAGAACAATTATAATATTAGCATTAATTATAATCATAAAAAAATCAATTCCTTTAAGAATTAGCTTAATCTAACAAGAAACGATCATCTTCTGTCTCCTCAGTTATTGTATTTTCGAAAAAGAAAGATGCCTATCGATTCAAGTCTTTTCATCATACCTTTCTGAAATAATACGAACCCGATAAATGACAAAAATAACCAGGTGTTTGACCTGTTTTTAAATCTGATATTCTTATATTGTTTATTGTTGTCAAACCTTTGGAAGGTAAACAATTATAAAATGTCAGCCTGTAAAATATGTTTTCTAAATCGCTGTCGAAAAAGATGGGGTCTTTAAGTAGTCCCTCGTTAGGCCCATTTGACAATGTCGAACCCAAGACAAACCTGTCTTTTAAATATAATGAATGATTTCAAATTACAAATAATATTGATACCATACATTGTATCATTTATATTTGGCTATTCAGTTCAAATGATGATCCATTTTACTTGACCATTGTAACTCATACATTGTACTAAGTTTCCACGAAATGATGTGAGATGGTTTTTATCACAACCATTTGGCTAACAAGCTGAAGGATCAGGAAAATGCAATTCTCACTGACACGTCTAACCAACACGAGTGTCCGAATACGACTTTGCCAGAAACTATTAAAGAGGAAAGTACTTGACACACATGCCGTAAATCCTGCTTCCTTAAAAGTTACAAGGTTCTGTCAAACGAGCAGCAGAATAATAGTTTCTGTCATGAGCACGAGGTTCAGATCGAAATATCCGTCACCTCGGGTAACTGTTTCAAGGGAACGAGGCTATCCGTCACCTCGGGTAACAGTTCCCCGAGGTGACGGATATTTCCATCTGAGGCAAGTGTCTCATGATGGAAACTTTTTCTTGCATACCGTTTTAAATTTAAAACAGATTTCTAAATGAAAAAATGATGAATTATCATGAAAAACATACGATTTTCCAACGTTGTTTTTAGGAAAGTGAGGTCACAATGTTTAACGTTACGTCATAAGTAATTCACAATAGTCGTCTGGCATAAGAGGGGTGCCAGACCGGTTTTTCAAGCATGAGCAAAATCACCAGAAATGCCGATCCGATATGCAAGAAAAAAAATCTCTGATCTATTGTCCTGAACCAAGAGACAGCCTTTTGCATTTTTTTGTATTCAGCTGGTTGACGGGCCTCTGTGTTTGAGTTTATTTCTCCTATACAAATTGCCCATATGATGGATCATATGTTACTAGTATGGTCTAAAAGATTAAGATTAATAATTTCTGTCATGAGCACGAGGTTCAGATCGAAATACCCGTCACTGAGGGTAACTGTTTTGGCAGGAACGAGGCTCTGCCGAGTTCCCGTAAAACAGTTACCCGAGGTGACGGATATTTCCATCTGAGCCAAGTGTCTCATGATGGAAACTTTTTCTTGCATACCGTCTTGCACTTTAAAGTGGATTTCTAAATGCAAACTAACCAAAATGATGAATTATCATGAAAAACAAACGATTTTCCGACGTTGTGTTTGGGAAATTGACGTCACAATGTTTATAACGTTACGTGATAAGTGATTCACGAGAGTCGTCTGGCATAGGAGGGGTGCCAGACCGATTTTTCGGGTATGGGCAAAATCACCGGAAATGCCGATCCGATATGCAATAAATAGCTGTGGCATTCCAACTGATCTATATTTAGAGTTTAGTGGGAATTCCGAGAATCAGAAAGTATTGTGTTAGGAAGAAAAGATTTATGCTCAATTAGAGCATAACAATGTTTTAAGTAATAACGAGACTTAAATACACAATAAGCTAGAATAATAACACATGCATTTTAATTTTATGTCGTAGAAGGCCGACTTTATCTTATCAGTAAAGAAAAAAATTTGAAGACATTGTTTAAAGGCTAGGGAAATAATTGCAGAATGAGTGAGTATTAATTTCAATAGCATTCGCAATGGGTTTTTGATAGATGTGTGTAATATTCGGCGTTTTGCTTTTCAAGTTTAAGGAAAAAGAAATTCAGTAAATAATTTTCCTTTAAATTGAAAGCGTACTGTTGAAACGGTTTCTAAAATCTGAGTTTAAAATGTAAAGATGTTAAGATTGTAAACGATCATTGAAGCAGCCATTTTGAATTTGTGATGTCCAAGTGCCCTAATTAAATATTCATACAGCTAAACCGCTACGTTAAAACAGTAGCTTCAAAAACATAATATGAAAGAAGGCACTGCATAGAACATGGATTTATCCTATTTACTTTCAATTCACGGCAACTGTAAATAATAATGACATTGAAAGTATGTGGTTCAGACTTAAATATTGCGTAGTATCTGAATTGTATATTGTGCGCAGTGGTAGCGCGGAAGGGTCACGAGTTCGACCCTACTATACAAGACACAAATAATTCTACATTGCCTCTCTCTCTTCGATGTTGATTCTATCTGGAATGAGTCTCGAGAGCGATTAATTTAATTTGTAAGAACTTGTTTCGCAATCGAGAATTGATTAATATAATTAAAATTAATGTATATTGTAGTGTATAAGGGGAGATAATTTTAAATTTCAACAAGGCAGTTGTGCATCTTTCGATTTTTTCTAAGTGACACATACACTGAGACGATTTCAAAAATGGCGGAAGTTTTGGTCGTTGAAAGGAAACCAATTTGTTTTGATCGATATCTCCATCTATATATACAACTTTCGGTAGTCACCTTTGTATTGTTGTATAGGGCCTGTATTTGTTTTTCCGTGGCTGTAATGTCAAAATTTAGTTACTTATAAAATCGTTCATAAACGCGAGCAATCTTTGTTTTACAAATGCATTTAGAGACCATCCATGCTTTTACGTTCCCCTTCCCGAGTGAAATCGGGTATGATCTCTGCAGAATTAAAGCGTTATCATAACAACTAAAAGGGTAATCCAGTGTGTCCAAATTTTCGAGAAAGTGACATTTGGAGATCATGTGGGAAATTGTGGGTGTACGTAGAGGATAGAAGCGTGGTGATGCGATCGGTATTAATAAAGTACGTAGTAAAGAAAGGCAAACTTCTGCAGAATTTGTGTACGCAGAGAATTCAGGAATTAATATTACAAGCAATGAGTCGGATGCACTTTACTTCAGCACCAAACGACTGAATAACTGCAGCTTACGTAAATTGTAGCTGCATAACGATTCTAATAATATAGAGTTCATATGTGCGCCTTATTTCTGCCCGCATCTCGTTCCAGATATTTTTATTCTCTGGAAACCTGTCTTACTGGAATAATTTAGGGTGATTATTTTTCATTATTACGTACTTGCAATTTAGGTATTAAAACGATATTTTTTCTTGCACTTTTCAGGGTTTTTTTAAATAGTTATACTTTTAATATTTGTTTTTCTGAAGTTATTTAATTTACGATCGGTTTTAGGGAGTTCTTCTTTCATTAAAGGAAATTATGTAATAACAAGAAATTGAGATGCGGGCATAGAGCAGTGTCATGCCAAGATCGCATTCATTTTTAATTTTATGTTTACCTTTCGGGTGACAGTTTCCGAGTTGTTTTGTTATATTAACAGATCTGAATCTCATGAAAAGAATCTTTATAATTTAACTAATCAAAAGAAATGTATTGATGCTACCAACAATTTCTTGATAAAATTGAAAATGTAACAGGTGTGACAACCTGACAACAAGACAAAGCAAATTCAGTAAGCAGAATTTAATTTAGCTGGTGTAATGGTAAGTAAATACATGTATAGGCAGTTTCTGCCACCATTTACATTACACTTAAGCGATCGAGTAGTGCCCATTCAAATACATATTGTAGCATGTTTGTGTATACAAATTGTGTAAACCAGTTTAAAAAAAATCTTCATAAAAGATAAACGGCGTAGAGCCGACTAAGATACCCGAGAGCCGGATACTCCTATCCGCAATTGCAGCCAGATTTGCATACCTTATAGCATTTCTTTCATAAAACAAGCGGACAGTTTACACTGTATAGACGGAACACATAACTGGCAGACTATTTAAGATAGGCAGCATGAGCGATCACGTGTATTAGACCGTATGTGTTGTTTGGGGAACACGACATAATTTCGTGTGCAACTAGCATTGATTGCAGTCATTCGCATAAGGAACAAAACATTAACGAAGAATACTGTAAATATTTCAATGTTTCATATGATCCGGCCGAATTGATCAATGAAGCGATCAAGTGACCAAGAAGGTCTAGTACGAATTCGAATCTTTTTGTAACATTTGACTGGTCCAAAAAGTAGGTCAAGGGCCACCTTATTCAGCAGCGCCGAAAGATCCAATCATAGTAACATCATAGATCCATATGACCCGATACCAGAATATAACGGCATGTTTGACCGATACTGGTCTATTCATTACTTTCTTAACGTGAATGAATCAAAATAAATCATCAACTTTTGACATTTTTAAAGCTACACATTGAACATAGATGTTAACCCATTCTTCATCTTACCTTCTAAGTCGATTTTCATCCGTTGAATAATATTTATGCAAAGAAATATTCACTTCTTCACATACATAACGTACTAAATACAATGTATATCGGGTTGAAACATGAGCTTCATGTAAGTAATACAGAAGTCCTTAAACCGTATAATGTCTTAGGTGATGGAGTGACCTGAAATGGGTATTTATATTAGATCACATGTTGTAATTTTATATCTAAGGCGAGGATGGGCTTAAAGAATACGAAATAGCTTTCAAATTCAAAATTTACACATTATATTTGATGGAAATATCATGTCCAAGCATATAGACGAATTCGTTGTTTATTATACCTTCCCCCTGCACAATGAAGATGTAAAGAGGTTATCTGGAATTATCTTGTATGTAATTCATTGAAGGCTTTAAAGACATTTTGGTACAAATTAGCAGCAAATGGAAACGAGATGTGACTCGCAAGCGGGACTTTCATACCTGAAAGGTCAAGGTAACATACTCTAAATATCACGAAATACTGTTTATTTGCTCGCATTTGTGTCAGAACTGTCACTCTGTCGTGCATTAAAGACTTTTGAAATAACTTTGCTCGAAGTTTACCACATGATCACGACATGTCGCCACATTCGAGATCAGGCTTTATAGTTCTTAGAATAGTGTGAATGTTCACACATTTATGTCCAGGCATTAACTTTGTTATAGTTTAGAGGATTTATAATTATTTGACATAAACGTCCACCACATAAAGCTTACTTGTCGTGTGCTCGATCCGGGCCCCTTCCCCGAATGTCAAAGTCACACTTAAGCTTTAAAATCGAGGAATACTGTACATTCTCACATCTGTGTCTGTAAATTTTAATGTAGTTCACCACATGAAGGCGTCGTGTCGCATGCAAGATCCGCGTCCCTACCTTGAAGGTCAATGTCACAACTTACAGAGGTCATGGAAATCTTAAGCTACGTAGATTTACATGTTCATTTTCGGACTGTCATGCATTTGATGATTTTAAAATAATTCGGCATAAAGGTTAAGTGAATTGACTCAATTAGCACTTTCTGTCTGCATGACCGTCTACATGTAGGTATTTTACGTCCCCGAAGGAACTTCATTGTCTCGAGCATCACTCCAAAAGTATGAAAGGGAATTACTTGAAACTTCATACAGTGATATAGCACAATGTGAGGAAGTGCAGTACGGTGCAAGAACTATAACTCTACGTTGTCTTTTGTTTGAATTACCTCTCTTTGTAACAGTACTTTTCCGAAGTTTAACTTTAAGTTTACTGAAAGACATTCGTTTAACTTGGATACAACAAGAGGGGACATTATAGGGTATGTTGCCTTATTTTTTTAATTATTTCGCTTTATTTAATTTTCTTATCGGAGCATGAATCCGAAAGTATTAAAGGGAATTACTTGAAACGCCATGCAGTGATATAGCCCATTGAGAGGAGAACCAAGCACCATGACTGTACTCTGCCTTTATAACCACCTTTTGTTATATTTTATTGTCCGGAGCTTCGTATAAATAGTACTGAATGAACCTCATTCGAATTGCATACAGTAAGAGGGGACATTAAGGGAAAGTACAGTGCTGAAGATTCATAACCCTGTATAATTATCTTCATTTTCAATTATCTCCCTTTATTGAATTTTATAGTCCGGATCATAACTCAAAAAGTATTAAAGGGTAACTTTGTAAATTAGCGACTGTATATTGCTTTTGACCATGTAAATATGAATGGTTGTCATCTATTTGATATTGATAATGTGTAAGTCATTGAATGTTGATGTACTCATTTTTTATTTGTCAAGGTTTTATTGATATTTTGTGAAATTGTACTTGACAGAGAATTACATAAATAAAGACTTGTTTGAGCATAACCTTTTGTCATTCATGGACAAACGCAAGACAATGACAGTAGCTTTGTTTGATCCCTGACTTTTATTTGACAAACTGTCATTATCTAGTTTCAGAAAGCTGGACATCTATGTGCAATAATAATGTAACCACTTTTGTACCTGTAGCAATTGTAAGGGTTTTAGTGAGCTTCGGAGCTATGTTCATTCTGCGGTTGGCAAGATTTAATGTTTTGTTGCAACTATTTATGTCATGAGTTTGATCCAGCTGAGTTGTCAAAAAGGAAGTTACGATGGCCAGTAACAGCTACAGTTCTCTCACATAATCTAGTGTTCTAGAGAAAGTTTCAGATATACAATTTCAGATATACAATGTAGCCATTGTCTTATTGTCAGGGTATAGTCCCTTTACAGCCACACCAAAAAAACATTAGGTAGTGCAGCACATATAAGAAATATGATAAAACCTTCATCGTGTGATGATATCTCAACTATATCTCTTTAATCAAATCTTGCTATTTACGCCGCTTTTAATCCATGTGGTATATTTGTTACTTGATATCTCTATTCATTTTGCAATGTTTCCGGTGTTTCACAAATTAACAGGCACTTGATCATTAAATAAATTGTGTACCTCCTCAAACTTCTGGATTGATTTCAGCCAGAGTAATGCTTTGCAATTTATGCGTTATATATGACAAGTAGTTGTTGTAGTGGCACAGTTGTTTCAACTGCATCGGATGGTGTATACGATACTCTTTTTTTCTATCATGAAATACTTCAGTTTCAGACAAAACCATTTGGTTGTTGGCGATATTTGTTATCCACTATTGCAAAGGTAAGAGAACTATTAATGAAAATATACAAGTTTTCATCTGATCGATGTAATTTACCGATTTGCAGAAATGATCAAAGTATAAAAGAGAAGACGTTGCTTGTTCAAAACCGTGTCATATGTCATATTGTCCGTGTCTAAATGATTCCAGTGTTTCTGTTCTGTTCCTTCATCAAGAAATAAGGTACCAGAATACTGCAAAACATGAAAATATATTTTGAAAAATGTTTTCGCAATGGAGAATAGTACTTTTGTCAGTAAAGTATTTGTTGTCTACAATAACTTTAATAATTTAAGTGGTGATTCTAGTCAAATTATATGCCTACTTATATTCATTTATCAATATGTTTAGCTGATAATAGATAAAATGAATGATTCTTAGACTATTGTTCTATATCCTGCTTGGGGGCTGTCTGCAAATATGCTACAAAAACTGTTCCGGACTACGTTCGCAGTTTCAATACTTATTATTTTAAAAGTCTGACATATGTCTTGTTTTCTCTTTGTAGAAACAATTGGTCTCACTTGCTACTCATGCAACGACTTGAAGACGAACGAACGATGTTTAAATGTGATAAAATGTCCCCAGGAAGAGGTTTGTGTCCCGGTCAAGTCATATGTCCTACTTTTAGTAAAATATTTACTCATCTTCTATTTGATAATCGTCCGTGGATGCATTCGACTAAAATTTAGTTAGGTGCTTTTCTCAAGAAGTCTTTGTTGGTCTCTGTGATATAAAGAGTTAAGTATAACTTTAATATTGGTCAAGAAAAGTGGAAATCGAAGTATTCGCCGGCAGTAAGTTTGTCAACAGGCATATACAGTGGCGGCATAAGTTGACTTGAACTTCATTGTCAACTTTTGTTTCAATATCTGAATAGGTACGAGTAAAAAGCAGATACTTATCTTTAAATATATCAGGATCATCACGTTTTGCATCTTCATAGAGAAATGACCCTTACCGTAGTTAAAATGACCCTCAAATCTAATTGAAACCAGTCACGTGATCGCAAATGTTTGCTCTACATTCTTATTCAATCAGATGCTCCAATTCCGTTCAAAAACCGAGATTTATATTCCACATAGACCCAATATCTGCAATGTAAGACTTACTTGGAAGTTCACTTATTTTTCCAGAAATAGCTCAATCATACATTTTTATGTTTTTCAGTACAAAACTTATATGCAGATTGGAGCAAGTTATTGGTCCGTATTACAGTAATATGCAAATTTACAGTTTATCCTTCTTGTCGATCCATTAATACTCTCATTTCATTCAAAAAGCAAGATTTCTTTCCCCTATTGACCAAATATCTTTAATATGCTACTTCTCAGTTTTCCAAAAGGCAGGACTGTGACATCACAGGGCTATATTGACTTAATGCCTGCAAGTTGTGAAAACCTGTAAGCCGGTTATAGGTCCAAAATGTATACCGAATTAAGGCGTAGCATAACTGTGTGATGTCACAATCGTACGTATTTGAAAATTAGTGAGCTTATATAAGGCATATAGCATATATTGAGTCAATTTTGACAAATAAAGTTTGCTTTTTAATGAAATGGTAGCATTTAGTTGGATTAGGAAGTAAGGCAAACTGTACGTTTCTTAATTCTTGTCATATATACCTATATCCTTAACATATTTTGTACATCATCAGTTCATCACTCTGTGCAACATCACAGGAGTATTCATATTTTATTGCATCATTTTGATACATAAATACATTCAATATATACATAAATCAATGAAAAAAACAAATGGCCTGGACTATAAGTTATAACAGTTCAATCCATATGCTCTTTTCATTGATTTCAGATTTCCCTCTAACCAAACAAATAGGTTTGAATAGTTATATGTATTTAAATATTTATGTATGATAATTAAAAAACTTTTGTAAAGAAGTTAATTTTGGTTTGATATATAATTGCGGCTATTTTGATTTATAAACATAGCTTTAAATGCTATGTTTTCTGTAGATGTGTTATGGCCGAGCTGATGGTCTTCTCACAACTGGAGGTGTGATTCATACAACAGGATGTACAAAAGAACATGTATGTTTTTAGCTCACCTGGAACAAACTGCCAGAGTGAGCTATTAGGATCCCATTCCGTCCGGCGTTCGTCGTACGTCGTGATGTATGAAGCCCTTTCATAGTTGTTGAAATAATTCCATTCCATGCAGAACTCTGGTTGCTATGGCAACAGAAAGGAAAAACTTTAAAAATCTTCTTCTGAAGAACAAGAAGGCCTAGAGCTTAGATATTTGGCATGTGGCATCAAAATTGACTCTGCCCGGGGGTCACTTGTTTTTCCAACGGCTTATAAAGGGAAAACTTCATCTTCTCTGAAACCATATGGCCTAGAGCTTAGATATTTAGCATGTGGCATAACTTAGTAAACTTCTAATAAGATTGTTCAAAGTATGACCCCTGGGTCAAAATTGACAACGGGCGGTGGTCACTTGATTTCACATAGGCTTAATGTAGGACAAACCTTAAAAATCTTCTTCTCTGAAACCACATGGCCTAGAGCTTAGATATTTAGCATGTGGCATAACCTAGTGAACCTGTTCCAAGATTATTCAAATTCTAGCCCCTGGGTCAAAAATGACCAAGCACGGGGTCACTTGTTTTTACATAGGCTTAATGTAGGACAAACTTTAAAAATCTTCTTCTCTGAAACCACAAGCCTTAGAGCTTAGATATTTAGCATGTTGCATAACCTAGTAAACCTGTACCAAGATTGTTCAAATCCTGACCCCTAGATCAAAATTGACCCCGCCCGACCAAGTAGACCTCTACCAAGATTGTTCAAATTATAAACCCCGGGTTAAAAGTGACCCCACCCGGGGGTCACTTGTTTTTATATATTAGGCTTATAATCGAATTTATTTTTAAATCTTCTTCTCTGAAACCACAAGAGCTTAGATATTTAGCATAAGGCAAAATTGACTCTGCCCCCGTGAGGGGGGCTCTTCATTTAACATGAGCTTATATAGAGGAAAATCTATTGCTCAAGGTCAAAATTGACCCTTTTTACTATTGATGATCTTCTATTGTAGCCAATGATAGCCAGGTGAGCGATATAGGGCCATCTTGGCCATCTTGATTATACACTAAAGCTTGTAAATATTAAAGAAATAGACATTTCCCATACACGTCTCTTTCACTACTAATTGGTAAAACATATAATTTCCTGGAGTATATATCATTTTGCGTTGTGTTTTTGTAGGCAGCCTTAAAAAGAAATGGGACCAGCGGGATAACATTCTGTGCACACACATGTCATAGCAGTTTGTGTAACTTGTACCAGTGCAGTGCAGGTAAACTTTGATTCATAAACAAATCATCCTGGCACGTAAACAGCTGTATGTATTTATTATATGTCCTATAGGAATAAACAAAGCGTTAGCATTTTCGAAAAAAAAATTGGTATGGGAGCATTTCATTTGACTAGAAGTAGGACACACTGTAATATAGTCTACAGTTATAAAGTCATTGTGCAGTTTACAAATCGATGTCATTTTGGGATTCGGAAATATGGATTTCAAATGAATTAGTATACTATTAATGAGTGCATTGAACAGCGAAACAATACGCAACCGTTTCGGAGGCAAACTAATCATGTGTACTTTAGTACAATTTAATACTGAAGCATGCTGTTTGTCTATACTTTTTCCATGAACGACATAAAATCTATTTTGTTTAATCTACTTTGAACATAGTTCCCGAAGGTTTGGATTACCC
>JAFMSR010002553.1:0-23005 GCA_022818135.1 Saxidomus purpurata
AAATCGGGCAACCTGAATATTTATGTTTTATTTTATGGTACTATTTTATTTCAATGACAGCCGATCAATTTGTCAGTTTACAAAACACTTTTGTTATATTGATGAAAATTTCTTTGGTCAATCTTTAGCGATAGGCAAATGATATTATGCAAACAAAATAATTTCAATTTTTTGTCCGTTTATAAGTAGTGAAAATCGTTGAACAAACTTGCTGATTAAGGACAGTTACCTTTCTGACATCTTGTGTGACGGACTATGCTAGTTTACTTCAACTACAAACATGTTTGTAAGTTCAGCGCCGCGTGAAACAAATATTAGTCTACTCAACATTCGAGTGTTACGTATGCACTGATTTGAAGTTTGATAGTCTACTATGCACCATTTACTATTTAGCTTGTAACCACTCGATCACGTAGAAAACTAAACCGAAGATAGAACAACCTCCCTACTTTAAAATTCAGTTATCTATTAGACTGGTAAAAGAAATGACTTCTTGTAAATAAATACAAATTAAACAGGGAATATACATCCAACTGAGATAGAGGTGCAATTCAATGTGCATGCACCCGAACATTCAGTCATCTGTTAAACTGGTAATAGAAATAACTTCTTGTAAACAAATACAAATGAAACAGTGAATATACATCCAAGTGGGATAGAGGTGCAATTCAATGTGCATGCACACCAACATACCTGATTTAGCACAAGAATTCCATACTTTCCTTTCGAACTATTATTCCTGTCGTGAAGAAATACTTACCAATTTTTCATAATTTCGTATGAGTTATTCATACAGTATTCTTTTAAACAAGCACACACAATTGATGGGTCACCTTTTTTATTTGGTTTATATATCCGCCTCTAGACCGGATGTACGTATGCAATAAATAGGAGAGGTTGGGGCTCTTATTGTTATTGTCTGCTCTTTAGTTTTAATAGTAAACATCCAGGCCAGCATGGTGATCACTGTACTTTTCATACATGGATGAAGCGCCTGTAAATAAAAACTACCTGCTAATGGAAGACATGTTTGTAGCTTCTCAACAGTGGTCTTTGTTCATATATTGACTGTACATGATTTCAATCCAAGATTGAAGACGATGTCTGTGAGAGAAGCCTAGGAAACACGTTTGATATGGTATGTTATTGTTGATGTATGTACTGATAAGAATAAATTGTCATTTTGAATACAAATATGTCTTGTATTTGCCTTTAATTAAATAAATCTGAACAGATTTATTATTAAATGTATTTGTTATGATAGTACTTATGTATTTATTTATATACAGAGGTTTGCTGTTGAAGGTATAATACCCATAATAAGCAATTCGTAGTTGTAATAACTTTGTATATCATACAATAGTTACTAACTACACCTAGAAAAATGTTAAGCACGGAAGTTATATAGTGACTTCAAAAAATTGTATCATGAAGTCACCTTCAAATAAACGAAGGAAACAATGCTGTAAACCATATCAGCAACCCTCTGCACGAACTGCAAACAGTTGTTTTGCACTGCAGGTGAAAGTAGATTGTCTTTAAAAAAGATCCGAGGTCCATCTGAAGCAGAATAGTCAGGGTCAGGGTGGTCACCAAGGCACAGTGAAGGTTTATTCTGCTACTGAACGTATGAATTACGGATGTAATCTGAAGACTCAAAATTGCATCTTTTTACTTTAATTCGCTACCTTAATTTTTCCTTTGACCTATACAGTTCCATACTTAAATGTGTTTTTGATTTCGAAAAAACGGCACCGGTTTATTGTTTGACAATATCACCCGACAAGCCCAACACAATCTTACAGTTGTGCCGTATTCTGTTAGCCAGAGGTTTGCTGTCACGGATAACATTATTCTTCCCTAGTTCAATTTGACGGTATTTTCATGATAAAGCTTCGTTAGATCAGTCACTCTTCAAAATTCAGGGGTGCTTAACTTTTTCATCTGTGTATAGTTAAATGAATATGTGTACTATGATAATTTGATAGGAACCATTTACTGGTGGAATTGAAACGCTGATTGTGTTGTTATTGAATCTCGATATTGTATACTCTAATACATGTACAAAAACTATGAAAATTATGCGCATGGTTACTGAAAATTTTGAACATTGCTAATTATCGTAAAATATTTTATGATTGTATTCATTTAAAATAAACTAAAAGGAAAAAACGTTGTTCTTCTTGTTTATGTTATGACCGAAAATCATTTGATTGTTGTGTGTTACATGTGTATTTTTAGTATGGATATTAGACAGTTAATCGTTATGGTAACATTTTACCAATAACCAGATTAGTATAGTCATGCTTTTATAAACTTGAATTATCACTATGTTGTTGTATGTACTTACTTCTATAAAATCATTGTAACATTTACTGATACATTTGTTATAAGTAAATGATTTTTGTATAATTAGTGAAGTTCGTTGATTATTTAGTACTGGTCTTAATTTGTATTTTGATTTAAGAAACATTTCATTCATCTAATTGTTAAGAAAGTTGTTGTCAATACTTAATTTGATAGACTGAATACAGCTGTTAAATTATTAATTATTATAGACTTTTCTTAGCTCTATTATAAGCCATGGTAACATATGCAATTTATAACCCTATTAACATGTCATCCAGTGGAAAAGCATGTGATCATCTAATGAATTCTGTCCAGCTCATTTGTGGTAAAAGTTTACCACAAAGTAGTAATGTCATGTTTTATGAATTAACCAAGCGAAGTCTTTGTACTTATTTCTGCCCTGCCCTATATTAAGATGTGAAATTTCGTATCACTGAAAATGTGAATTTTTATTTTTTAAATTATTTTAAAGACGTTAATATGCGTGAGTATATTAAGAGCACCACTGCACAATATCAAGAAACAAGCAGAGTGCAATGACTCCCTGTTTTCCAAAACCCCAGGAAGAAAAATTGTTTTGCCTTGAATTTTAGTATGTATGTCTATAACAAACTGTGTATTGCATCAATTATACCTTTTAGCTCAGCTGACCATGAAAGCCAGCGTCCGTCGTACATCCATCCCTTAAAACATTAGTGTGCTTACACTCTAGCATCTACATTTTAAAGCAATCATAATGAAACTGAAACAACTGTATATGGCCTCAAATGAGTTTGATTATTGGCTTGATCAGATCAGTGCTTCCTGAATTAAGTCCGCTGATTTAACCCAAAAAAAACATATTTAACTATGTGTACACTCTAAGAACGTCATTTTTTCAATAATTTTCACCATATGAACAATAATGTGTATAACCATAAGATCTTAACTGAGGTCAATTATGGGATTGATCAGATTAATAATTCTAGAGTTATTGTCCCTGATTTAACAAACATTGCAATATTCAAATATGTTTACATTCTACCAATTTTATTTCTTCACCAATCCCTGCTATACAGAGAACAAGCATGACCTTAAGATCTTAGATGCGTTCATTTATCCCGATCGGATTAGTTCTTCTATATGTATGGCCCCTAATTCAACAAAAATTGCAATATTTAACTATGCTTTCACTCTAGAACCTTCATTTGCTATATCTTGTCAGGGATGTTCCTTGCATGACTGTTTAAAGAAATTCATAACATGCAGAACTCTGGTTTCCATGGCAACAAATAGGAAAAATGTAAAAATAAATCTTCTCTGAAACCACAAAGCCTTGAACTTAGATATTTACTATGTAGCATTGCCTAGTAGGCCTCTACCAAGATTGTTCAAATTATGACCCCTGAGTCAGTCTGTGTTCCTTTAATTGTTCGTTTTGTCCACGTGTGTTTGCTTTGTATGCTAGTGTGTGTCGGTAGTATATTTGTGTGTGTGTGTGTGTACATGATTGTGTGTGTGTGTGTGTGTGTGTGTGTGTGTGTGTGTGTGTGTGTGTGTGTGTGTGTGTGTGTGTGTGTGTGTGTGTGTGTGTGTGTGTGTGTGTGTGTGTGTGTGTGTTGGTGGTGTGCACTTCTGGGTGCTGTGGGGCTCGTTTTGGGGAGGCTGCGTTTTTGGTACGTGGCATTCCCTGTTTGATATTATTTTTGTTTTTTTACCCTGTCCGGTGGTCACTTAATTTTACATAATATGCCTATATAGGAAAAACTTCATATTTCTTCTTAGAAACCACAAGGCCTAGAGCTGAGATATTTAGTATGCAGCATTGTCTTGTCGACCTCAACCCAGTTTGCTTAAATCATGTCCCCGGGGTCAAAATTCATCCTGCCTTGGGTGTCGCTTCTTTGACATAGACTTATTTAGGAATACCTTAAAAACTATTCTACGACAAAACCACATGGTCTAGAGCTTAGATAGGCCCTCTTCAAAGTTTGTTCAAATCATGCCTTTGGGGTCGAAATTGTCACGGCCTCCAAAGGGGGTCCTTGTCTGTATACAAAGTTGTAGGAAAAATAGCTTCTTGTGAGTTCCTGTAGCAACCGGCGACTTACCAAGCAACGAGTGACTGACTTAGCAACCAGTGACTATCTCTATCAACCAGTGACTTCCTTAGCAACCAGTGAATTCTTTAGCAACTAGTGATTTCCAATAGCAACAATTGCCTTACAGCAATTAGTGATTTTCCACAGCAACCAATAACTTCCCTCGCAAAATTGGCTTCTCCAGCATGTGACGAAAGTGACTTCCTAAGCCATCAGCGACTTCCTAGACAACGAGTGACTTTCTTTACATGTAGCAATAACTTAGACACCCAAGTGCCAAAGACTTCCTAAGCTACCCTCAGCATCATATTGACACCAGTGACTTCCTAAGGATAGTGCACCGGTACTCATGGCCCTCTTGTTAAAGATTACAAAATAGCTCAGCACAAATGTTTATCTTATGTAAATTCCAGTTTTGTTCAATGTTATACAATATCTCGGGTCAAGTAGCTATGTTTAATGGCTGCTTTATGTATTTAAAACTGCCTAAATACTCCTCATAAACGTTTATGGTATCAAGATGTAAGACGCATAATGCATGATTCAGCCAGCTTACTCTTATAGGTTACACGAATCAAGACCGTGAGGCTATCTTTTAGGCCATATTTATTTATCAGTCTGAAGATTTTTGTAGAAACCTTGCACAAGTATTATTTATTTTAACGATGACACCAAAGTGCACGTTTCAGTCAGCCTAGTTATAGGTCAAAATCACAGTCGAGTTTTCAAGCTTATGAGGATACATGTCATATCCACTCAGCATCTCTTGTATTGCTAGAACTTATGTGTAATTCGGCTGATGCGCAGACAGCATATTTTGTCCGGCTCAGGGTAAAGGTCATAATTGGAGATCGGTGACAATAATGTTTCTCTGGTAATCACATGAGAAACAGTTTTGTTTTGTCCAAAACCATTATATAGCTAATCATTATATTTTGGTATGAAGGTTATTTGAGTATAGCATGGCTTGTTTCTTTTGAGAGATTTTCTCATTTAGTAAACTGAAATTCCTTGTGCTTTCACAACCTATTTGCTCCATTAATTCTCCGTAGCATCGGCCCCTTATCAGGGGATAGTTACAAATGTTTGGTTTGATCACGTACACAAATATCATAGTTTCTCTCTTTTTATTTTTAATACATATTACAATCTATGTTTTTTGTTTTTGTTTTTTTTTTTTATTATTATTATTATTATTACTGGTTGCTTTTTGGTATCTGAAAATCATGGCTTAGTTGTTTTTCTCACTTGCTTCTGCTCTGTACAGTAAACTAAAAACCGCTGTTTGGTTAAATCAAAGATTAGCATGACGTCAAGAGGCGATCCGATCTCTAATGTTGTAAAAACGTGTGGCTAAATCCTTTTATATTGTCTTAAAAATCATAGTA
The DNA here is from genome assembly GCA_022818135.1 of Saxidomus purpurata. Classification (NCBI taxonomy): domain Eukaryota; kingdom Metazoa; phylum Mollusca; class Bivalvia; order Venerida; family Veneridae; genus Saxidomus; species Saxidomus purpurata. The sequence continues at coordinate 5,819 of JAFMSR010002553.1, forward strand.
TATATACTCCAACCGTAAACCATATAGTGAAGTCCTTTTGTATTATATATGTTTTGTATTCGTTCTGTTAATATTATTGTATAAACATGTACTAATATGCTGATTCAACTATTATGTGTTCTGTATATATTGAGTTGTGTCAAATATGATAAAATATGATTAAACTAAATGATTGGTTTCAGTTCCTATACATTTGACAAAATTACATGAATATGACTATGCTCATTCATTGTTAATTATCTCCGGCCCAGGAACTGGGGTAGTTTTGAAGCACTTGTTAATGTTAGGAAAAACTATGCAAGATAGGATTGTGTCACTTCGACACTAAACATTAAAGCTGTGATCATCTAAGTAATCTCTACCGGACGGTTTACGGGCATTTTACTAACTTCTCTATGGGTAAGGTAGGATGCAGATTGTTCAGGGAAAAAAAGGTGATTCACAACATCAGTGTTGACGTCACCATAAAACAGTGGCATGCTGGACTAGAATATACTTTAATTATCTATTGCTGACAAACTAGGGCGATGGGCGGCAGACTGACGGAAGGACATCGCAGTAATGAAATACAATTCCGATGTGCACAAGGAATTCTGCTGTTCCTTGTCGACTGTATTTTTTCATTTTAACAAGAGCTATGCTATCATAGGTTATCACTGAAATTAATACAAATAAATGATGTGGAGTATTTTCTGCTCAGATGCTAGGGGAATGTCTTTCAACTGAAATGTATTTTTTTAATGTAGTTGCACATATCGACTTAAATAAATGCACTTTTATTTGTACTATTTCGAATAAATGTAAACCAACTACTTCTGTGCGGAATCTAATTATTGTTTATAATGTATTCACTACAATAAGCGTACTGTTTAAATGCAATGATATTGATAAGCTGTTAAAAATGTACTAACCGTATTTTTTATTTAATGTAATAAATGTTTTGTTGTACAGACTATTGTCATTTCGTCCATTCTATGGATAATTAGATTGTATCAGTATTTGTTGTTTATACCCAAATTGATAAGCTGTAGTTTATTTTACCGACTGTAATCATCTTCCTGATTATGTGCAAATAGCAACAGATTCTTGAGTATAGGTTGAATGTTGTTTGTATGCTATTGTTACAACTATTATCGGTTAGACCACTACAAAATGGTTTTTGTCACCTTAAGTACTACTTTTTTATGGTAAAGACTATAGGAGCACCTGGACTAAAGTGTCCGCCACTTTTAATATTTATATTTTGAGGGTCCTTAGTATCAATAGAGAATATCTACTGTAATATGATTTAAACACACTAGGATCGGGCCCCCTACACAAAGATACTCAGTAAATTTATTATCTCTAGACATTGTGGTTTTGCAGGAAAAGATTTTAAAAATATTTCCTCAGCAAGTCTTTGTAAAAGAAATGACACTTCAGGCAGGGTACATTTTGATGCACTGGTAGAGGTTCACTAAACAATAATACATACTCTTTCTAGCCTCAGTGAAATACCAGAAACAACTATCATTCTTTAAAATCAAAGCGAGGTAAGTTTGAAAGTGTCACATTTTTCGACCAACACAAAGTTGGACTGTTAGCCGAACATCTCTAGAGACAAAGTTTTATTTTACATTCGGTAGAATAAGCAACTAAACATAAGCTATGAGTAGCTTTTGACTCTAGCTTAATAGTGTTTTTACATACAACCACATACTTGTATACGCATATTTAGGCCCCTAAATATAGTCAAAATAATGAATTTACGTCTTGAGCAAATTCCGAGATATTTTCGTTTTTGGTAAGAATCTCGCTACAACAGAGAAGAGGTCTTGCCCATACATAAATAACACAATAGCACGACTCGCGACAATTAGTTTGACTAGTTTCTAAAGACCTGTTAATAAATCCAAGGCGGTTTTAACATTCAATTAATTTGTTTACGAGAAAGAGATGTTCAGTTTATATACATCAACACAAAATATGTTGAGCATTAATATAAGATGAGATATTTATTTTAAATTATTTATAATTACCAAGCTGCCGTGAGCTTTTACAACCGAGCATTATCTTACTCGTAGTCATGTTAGATGAATATGTAGCTGTTTCTTTTTCTAAACTTAATGACATTTCAATGTTATGTGGCTTCAGGTGTCTAGAAATTTTGGATCAACGGTTTCATTTAAAAATGTCAGACCCATAAAACAGGTCAAACAAGACCGGAACCAGAGTGAATGAATTAGGCTGGCTAATGAAGCTCTATCAAACTGCACGGCATCTGCCAATGCTTCATTCATTTAACCTGTGATGCGAGTGGTATGTTTATATCTTTGAACAATAGTTTATTCTTATTTATTTATGCTCGAGTGTGAAGAAAGAGTCCGCATCATGGAAAAAACAAGTGGCATTTGAGGAGGTACAGTCGTGATCCCAGTAGGGCTTAAACGGCAACCTCCGGGATGAGCGGCAGACACATTAGCCTCAACACCACCACCCCTTTTTTATTTTTGAAAATTGTAAATCATATACTAAATGGGGTATGGACTAGACACCAAATCTAGTACTGGTTCCATGTTGTACTGGACATATACGGACAGCCTAAACATGTGAGCAGTTAGGAAGTAGAAGAAGGAATTGAGTCTGGTAATTGGTTAGCTTAAATACATTTGTAGGATGAAGGTCAATGCTAAGGGCTTCAGGTCCAGATCCAAAGCATCTATGGATAAAAAAGAATACAATAACTTCATTGGATGACAAATTAAACTGCCCACTTATCCTTTTCATATGCCATGACGACAGGCATACACATAGTGGTCAAGTCTGTAATTTTATCTCTTCCTAACCAATTTTCAATAAAGTTGCTGGTAGTGGTAATGTTAATTGGCGTAATAACTCTGCAAAGTGTAATAATCAGCCAAATTGCATGAGTCACTACACAATTATTGCCATCTCATTACTACAAATTTAGACTGGTTCTGTGTCTAACTTATATCATTCTTAATCAATCATTGCTGTGAATGTCTATTAGCCTGATATCTGGGACACGTTTGTTAACTAGCTAGAGCACAGGTGTCATTCTAGAGTTCTGACACTTTAAATGCCAACATTGGACAAAGTTTTTCATTAAGTGTTGTCCAATCGTTTAACTTAAATTATTCCTATCCATTTTTCACTAAACTAATTCTCGGCCAAGGTCAATAACCAACTAATAAGCTATGGTCGACTCAGAGTTACTCTTTTTTGAGAGCCAAATTTGGAACAATCTAGAGCTGTCCATTGATGGGCATATTTTATGAAAGTAATTACATTTAAGTCTTGTATTTATTTTAATATTTAATTTCAGAAGTGCCAACACCGCGAATGCTACAGTATCCACCTTGAATGACAGCAGAAACCGTATAAAGTTGCACTATGGACAGTTTCAGCCTTGTGGAAATCTTGCTTGTTGTGGAACACTGAAAACATGTACACAAACACAAAGTCCAGTGATATTTATTTTTGAGGTCTACAAATAAATTTAACACAATTTCTCTTTGTATTTCTGTTCACAAGCACTTATAATTGTTGCTTATTTGACTTCAGTGGCTTTCATTCATATCTGAAAATGTAAAGACACAAAGAAATGGGGAGGGGGGGGGAGGGCGGGGGTTGTTGTTCATTTTGTATGTTACTCAACCAGATGGAAAAGTTATACGGTGTAAGTTACTGCTCTAAACTGTAAGTTTTTGAAACAAACTTGCATGACTTTTAAACAGACAAATATTAGTTTTTCAATGTGATATTTCTACATGAATCTAAGCTACACTTGAAAGTGTTACATAAGCAATTGTTATGAATGAGTCATAGCCCAGCAGTCATTTCGGTATAAATACATATAAAACCAACAAATTAATTTGCTGATCAGTAAGAGTCATTTGGTAAGCAACAGCCAGAAAATGAAACTGTCATTTGAGAAAACCAGTCTATTAGTCAGTAAGAGGAAGTTTATATATAATCATATTTAATCAATCAGCACTTAAGAGTGGCAGTCAGTGAGTCGAGAAGTCAGTCACACTTACGCAGTCAGTAAGACTAGAGATAGTCTATAAGTATCATAATCAGCTAGTTGCTTGACTAAATAGAGAAGTTCAATGCGTCAGGGTTACATATAATCAGTCAGCAGCTTCAGTAGTTCAGTTAGAAAATATTCAGTCAGTTTTGATAGTCAATCAGTAATTCATTATGGGATGTTCAGCCATAATTGATGACTAATATTAAATAAGCAGTTCATTAAAGGGATGTTCAGTCACACTTGATGACTCATATTCAATCATTATTTCATTAAGGGGATGATCAGTCATTAAAGATAACTGATATCCATTCAGCAGTTCATTAAGGAAACTTTCAGTAATAACTGATGGCTGATAGTCTATCAGTAGTTTTTTTTTTTGTTTTTTTTTCAAGTTTGGGGCCTCTTTAGGGTAACCCTGTTTATTTTCCCCGTCGTAGGCGTGGTAGGGGTCGGGGAGCATCCCCTATCAGCCTTACAATGTAAACATGCAACATACATTTATAATATTACAATTATACAATTAACATTACAAACTTATTGCAAATGTTTTGACATCGAATTTTTTTATAAGTTTTATACATAACGGTATCATAACATCATCATTCACATTTAATCACTGTCTTGCACGAAAGCGAAAAAAGAAAAAGAAAAATACGAACGAAAACTGAACCAAGTTTGTGAAATGTGAATATCCTACAGTAGTTGTATTCGTTTTACTACGTCTAGGCTTATTTTATTCAGCGATTGACATCTGGTTAAATCTTTGATAGATAAAAGTATGTTTTTCCAATGAAGATAGTGTGACTACCTTATTCGAAAATTTGTTTATTTCTATATTTCCATATTATAAATTTTGTTTCAAAAATGAACGTGTTTAAAACATTTGCGTATTTTGATTTTATGTTGCCTAATGCAATCAGGGTGACATCGATGATGAACCTTACATCGGGAAGAACTGATGTTATAACCTTTTCTAGGAAGACCCATATTGGTCTCACTTTTTCACATTCCCAGAAAAGATGTTTTAAAGTCTCTCTACATTTTTTTACAAAGATTGCATAAACCATTAGAAGCCTTCATTAAAAACAATTTATGTTCCGTGAAAATAACATTGTGAATAAATCTCCATTGAAAATATTTTGTGCTTGTGAGACAGAAATTTTTATAAATGTTGGATCAAACTGAATTCCAATTAAGATAGCCTTCGTCAAACTCCAGCCTTTGCTCCCATTTGTCTTCTGTAGCTAAAGGACATTTCTTTTTAGTTATTAACAGGTGATTAATAATATTTCGTAATCGTAATTTAAATGGCTCTACTTTTTCCCTTTTCTGGTAAGTTCTAGATCTTTAAACTTAGGGTAAATTGGGCTGAGTTCCTTTAAAGTTTGACCGGACCTGAGAGACGAAAGATCGTTTGATGGAATGCTAGTTTTTACTACTGACCATTCTGAAATCCAGCTTGACTTTCTTTTAAATTTTTTCATTATATATGGCCCTGACTTGAATTGATTTTCGTTTTCGTCCCATGTGTCCTTTATACATTCTATATTAATTTATAGAAAAGATTGAATAAAAATTGGCTTTCTGTTGAAAGTAATGTTTGGATTATTGAATAAGTATGTACTTAAAATGTCATCGGTAGTTTCCGGTTTGAATTCTTCTCGGAATTTACTCCAGTGCTTTAAAGCCTCTATGTAATAGGATGACAATTTCCTTTGAAGATTTATGTTCTTAAGCGATAAGCATTTGCACAAGAAAAAAGATTGTGAATAAAGTTTGTCTAAAGACTTCAAGTAATATTTACCAATTGCGTTCCAAATTTCAAGCTTCGAATGAATAATTTTATAAATCATATTGATTTGTAATGCCTCTTGTAAATTTCAGATGCTGTATAGATGAAACCCTCCTTCGTTTTTATGTATTTTTAGTGTTGACCTCGCTACTAGTGTTTTTACCATTCCATAAAAAATCTGATACAATTTGCTCAAGTTCTGTAGTAAATGTGTCTGGAATCCCTCTAGTTTCGATTTCAAAACTGAGTGCGGAAAAGACGTAAGTTTTGTCTATTAGAGATTTACCTTGTAGTGAAAGATGTCTACTTTTCCAGACATGTAAAGCATTTTTTATTTTATTGATTTTAACACGCTATAATGCATCGTTGTCTATATTATAACCGTGGTGTATTCCTAATGTTTTAACATACGAAGTAGTCCATTTGATTTCATTAGAGTTTGGTGTTTTTCCTTTCGACTTACCAATGAACAGACCAGTAGTTTTGTCCTTATTAAGTTTAGCCCCTGAAGCTTTTTCATAACATTATAATTCATGGAAAATATGTTTTAAAGATGCTTCATTTTTTGCAAACAGTTGCGTATCGTCTACGAACTGGCAGATCTTTAGTGACAGATTTTGCCCTGGCGAGGGAAGCGATATTCCTTTAATACTGTCGTTTATCCTTATACAGCATGCCATAGGTTCCGCTTGCAGGACATAAAGGATCGGGGCACACGGACAGCCTTGTTTTAAAGATCTATCTATTTAAAGAATTGGGCAAAATTTTGAAAGAAAGCCGTTTGTTAGAATAGCAGTTTTTGACTGTTTTAATAAAGTTCTGACCCAGTTGCGAATTGTTTTCCCGAATCCATATTCATCCATACACATATCGACCCATTGCCATTCACATCTATCAAATGCTTTAGACTGGTCCGGAAAAACTATAAGTCCCTCTTCGTTGTTCCTATCATTATACTCTATAACATCTTGTATGAGTCTATAAGCTTCATTAATATTTCTGCCATTTATGTAGCCTTTTTGATCTGGGTTTATCAGGAGAGATAAAAAAAGGTTTTATTCTGTCGGACAAGCATCTTGCAATTATTTTATTATCTACATTTAAAAGTGTTATTGCTCGACAGTAGTCAACGTAAATGGTTTACGCGACTATAGGAAAAGAAATTTAGTATTTTCATGGCTAAAGTCTATCAGTAGTTTATCAAGGGGATGTTCAGTCATAATTGATGACGTATATTCAATCAGCAGTTCATTAATAGGATGTTCTGTCACAATTGATGACTGATAGTCAATCAGTAGTTTATAATGGGGATGTTCAGTCATAATTGATGACGTATATTCAATCAGCAGTTCATTAATAGGATGTTCTGTCACAATTGATGACTGATAGTCAATCAGCAGGTCATTAAGGGGATGTTCAGTCATAATTGATGACTGATATTCAATCAGTAGTTCGTTATGGGGAAGTTCAGTAAACCTTATTGAGTGATGGTTAATCAGCAAGTCATTTAGGGGATGTTCAGTCATAATTGATGATTAATATTCAATCAGCAGTTCTTTAAGGAGAAGTTCAGTCACACTTATCGACTGATAGTCAATCAGTATCTTATTCGGGGCGGGGGGGGGGGTGTTCAGTCATAATTTGTGTCTGATATTCAAGTAGCAGTTCATTTAATTGATGTGCAGTCACACTTGATGACTGATAATTCATCAGAAGTTCATAAAGGGGATGTTCGGTCAAACTTGATGACTGATAGTCAGTCAGCAAGTACTTGAGGTAATGTTCAGTCATAATTATGCTAAGTCAGATCTGATGTCTGATATTTAAACAGCAGTTCATTATAAAGATGTTAAGTCCGATGTGATGTTTGACAGTTAATCAGCAGTTCATAAGGGGTAGTTCAGTCACACTTGATGACTGATATTCAATCAGTAGTTCATTAATAGGATTATCTGTCACAATTGATGACTGATAGTCAATCAGTAGTTTATTATGGGGATGTTCAGTCATAATTGATGACGTATATTCAATCAGCAGTTCATTAATAGGACGTTCTGTCACAATTGATGACTGATAGTCAATCAGCAGGTCATTAAGGGGATGTTCAGTCATAATTGATGACTGATATTCAATCAGCAGTTCGTTATGGGGAAGTTCAGTAAACCTTATTGAGTGATGGTCAATCAGCAAGTTATTTAGGGGATGTTCAGTCATAATTGATGATTAATATTTAATCAGCAGTTCTTTAAGGAGAAGTTCAGTCACACTTATCGACTGATAGTCAATCAGTATCTTATTCGGGGCGGGAGGGGGGTGTTCAGTCATAATTTGTGTCTGATATTCAAGTAGCAGTTCATTTAATGGATGTGCAGTAACACTTGATGACTGATAATTCATCAGAAGTTCATAAAGGGGATGTTCAGTCAAACTTGATGACTGATATTCAATCAGCAGTTCATTAAGGGGATGTTCAGTCATAATTGATGACTGATAGTCAATCATTAGTTCATTTAGGGGATGTTTAGGGGACTGATAATCAATCAGCGATTCATTTACAAGAAGTTCAATCATTTTCGATGACCAATAGTCAATCAACAGTTCAGTTACAGGAAGTTCAAACATAATTGGTGACTGATAGTCAATCAGCAGTTCATAAAGGGGATGCTTATTCAGACCTGATGACTGATAGTCAATCAACAATTCATTAACAGGAAGTTCAGTCATAATTGATAGCCAAAGATAGTCAATCAGCAGTTCATGAAAGGGATGCTCAGTCATAAGTGATTACTGATAGTCAATCATTAGTTCCAGTCAGACATGATGACTGGTAGTCAATAAGCAGTTCATTAAGGGAACAGTCAGTCAGATATGATAACTGATAGTCAATCATTAGTTCAGTAAGGGGATGATCAGACATAATTTAGGACTGATAGTCAATCATTCGTTCATTAAGGGGATGTTCAGTCATACATGATGACTGAAAGTCAATCGTTAGTACATTTAGGTGATGTTCATTTATTATTGATGACTGATAGTTAATCAGCAGTTCATTTAGCGGAAGTTCAGTCAGACCTGATGACTGACAGTCAATCTGTATGACCGATAGTCAATCAGTGATTCAGTAAGGGAATGTTCAGTCAAACTGTATGACTGATAGTCAATCAATGGTTCAGTAAGGTTATGTTTAGTAAAAGTATATTACTGATAGTAAATCCATGAGTCAGTCAGGACCGATGACTGATAGTCAAGCAGTGGTTCAGCTAGGGAATGTTCAGTCATACCCGATGACTGGTTGTCAATCATTTGGTCAGTAAGGGAATGCTCAGTTTGACCTTATGACTGATAGTCAATCAGTGGTAAAGTAAGGGATTGTTCAGTCACACATCATGCAGCCTTAATTATTTAGTCAAGAGTTAGTCAAACTACACATGAATTCATCCGCATCTCCTGGCCCAGCAACCCATCCATCCTATCACCTATTGACATTTGTCTATAATATCAATTGTATACAAGTACTTACCAAAGGGGGTTAAGGATCTTGGCACATTATCTTTCAAGTGGTAGGCTTTCCAACATTCCATCAGGCTATGCTAAATATATAGAAAGCACACTGATGCTCATAGTTAAATGCAGCCATGCTATCACTCTTTAAAGATATGTAAATAAGATAGTTAATAATAATTTGATTCTCCAAGTTATATACATATGACATCTGAAAAGTAGAATGAACTTTGATTCAATATTCAAACTTGTTTGATGAGGTACCAATGAAGTTTTAACAAACTTGAGGACAGTGCACCCACTATAATTATTTTAAAACTCATAAACACCATTCTAAAATATGAATTGATAGTTACTAAGATATATTTTCATATACTAAAATAAATTTATTTGGAGGAAAGTCTTGAAACAGAAATCCATTTGCTTGTTGTCAAACCCCTGTCATTATCAGGTTGAAGTTTCCAATACATGTCTTTTTCAAAATCAGATAGTGTTGAAAACATTATTATCAATCTCAAGTTGGAAACTTCTTATTTCCTCATTCTGGAATATAATTATCAAATTCAAAATGTAAAAAAAAATGAACATATTACTGAATGGTATCAGACTGAAGTTTCATATTTGACTGAAAAATAAATGAAATCATGACATAAAGATATGTATTATCTTTACTGCATTTTGTTTGAATATTATTGTCTAGCTAGCTCAATGGTTCAAGTGCTTGCTTCAATACCCTATGTAGGCATATTGGTTGATTATGTGGTCACCAAGCCGGCAAGGGGTTTTCAATAATTGTCAATAAAAGCAGTGGGCACAATACATCATATTTGGTCTTTGATAAAAACTTGTGTTTACTGATTCAAGTGTCACATAAGTGCCTCAGCAAAATTCAGTTTGTACATGTACATTCTAACAGAACTGTAGCCCTTCGCAAACTTTCATGGGGAGTTGAATACCGTTTAGTTAAATAGTGATCAGACCCTTTTTCCTTTTAACTGTTTATAGTCACGGCCGATCCGGATGAACTTGCTAAGCATACTAAGGCTCCTGACAGGTGCAGGTTGAAGACAAACAGATACAAATACAAGGGAACCCATTTATCACACCCTAGCTCTTTTACGAAAAGACCCCTTGGTACTTTTACATGCATGGTGTATAGCATCAATATACGTGAGACTAGATCTGGGTTTTAACCAGTTCATATCTAGACTGGTGGGAAATACTGAAAAGCGTTTCTGAAATTTCCAGAACCTCCGCCGAGTTTGTACCAGGGACCTCTGTATTGGTAGTCCAGAGCGTTAAGCACTTGACCACCGCACAGCCCTAATCAGACCCTAAAAATAGATCATATCTTCCAACAGAGTAAAATACATACTTTTGTGGTTGGTAAAAGGCATGGAACATGGACAGCGAACTACTTAGACCCCAGATAAGAAGTAATCAAATACCCTCTGGGTTTCTGGTAATCAGACATGGCTATTTCATATATATATAGCAAATTAACATAAAAAGGTTTGCCGGTGATACAGTATGAAGAAATTGTTTGCATCACAAACCATTCATGTTCCAAAGAACAGTGTTCATGGTTGCAGCTGATGCAGACAAGAGCAAATCGCGCCTTTGGGTCAGATTTCTATGATAATGATTGTTTTTCAAATACCTTTGAGTATATGCCTGTGCCAATAAAACTGATTTTAAAAGATATTTGTAGTACGAAACAGAAATAAAGCTCAAATTTGCATGATAAAGGCTTTGTATGCTATGTCATTCTTTGACATTTTTGTATAAATAGGTAGTAACAACCTATTCAAAGCCATAGACATGCATGACTGAGGAAGCACATGTACAAAAAGATGCCACTGTTAAGATCTCAGGTACACAGTACATGAAGTACAGAAATTCATTTCATTTCTGTCAATTTGTTTTAGAAAATGATAATATTTGTTATATATTTGAGGCATATAAAATAAATTTCATTTCTGTCTTGTTTCCATATCAAAATGGTGCATGGCACCAGTAAAAAGACATCAATCATGTTAATTATGTAGGTTCCCAGGTACAATGTGATGTACATGCTCTAGTTTATGATGTCTGATGGTTAAACAGCCTCTGAGGTTGAGTGGTTAGAGTTGCTGAAGTGGTCGAGTGGTTAGAGTTGCTGAATTAATCTCCTTAACCTCTAATAGATGTCACGGTGATCAACACTATGGGACTATCAATCAGGTGGTCCGCGGTTCAATTCCCATCCAGGTCACTGGAAATTTTCCAGCTGTCTACAGATAAACTGGTTAAAAAACCTGAAGTACTCTCATGTATCGGTGCTATACACTAGTCACGTTGAAGAATTAAGGTGTTTATTTCTAAAAAGAGCTATGGTTAGTACAAGGATTCTCTTTTATTTTGTACTTGTCTCTTCAGTTTATCTGCGCCTGTCAGATATTTCTTTATACACATGGCAAAAGTAGTCAGTTGTGAGTGGTTGCCATTATCAGAAATTAAATGAAATAAATTAATAGACTCCAGCTCTGCTACTGACCCTAGCCAAACTATTTGTGCGCCAGGGCTTTTAGCTATGTATGACAGCCACTCTTAAAGACATGTTGGCCGCCCTTAAAGACAGACATCTATGTAATATCAGTTTGTAAAATTGGTCGGTCTTGAAGTCGAAATATTGAGGCTACTACTGACCCAGTATATTTATGTAAAAAAGTTAGCAGTTTCTTTCAAAGAATAGGAGTCTTGTACTGGTTTTTCACAGCAGAATGGTTAGGTGAATTGCATGTCTGTAAAAATGACAAAAATATGGTTGGAACACATGTTTAACCCATACAACAACAACTTGTTAGTAAAAGACACAATTTTTATTTTACAGTTAAAATGTCAGAATTGTTGTAAACTTTGTATGAAAGCCATGCAATTCGTTCAATTCCTTTATTCCAACGATTGGTCGGTCATGACAAACCAATTCTGCCACCAAAACTGAGGGAAGGTGATGAAATGAAGGTTCGAGACAATATTGGTACGAAGAGGCTTTGTTTACCGGAATTTTCATAAAACAACAATGATGTAAGGAAGTATTGCCACTTCATTTGAATGGAATATAAGTTACCCTGTTAACGTAATCAATGGTGCTGGTCTGTCAGCACTGTTTACTGTAAAAATAAGAATGCTGTTATTTTATAATTTACACTTGTTACTTTCACTTCCGCCTTCCGTCGCAACGGTTGAAAGGCGCGTGCTGATTCGTCACTTGCAATGACGTAAGACCATGCAAACACTGTTGTGGAGCGTACACGTCAATATTGTCGTTTTATGTGCATTATTTGCAAATATCTAACCGAAAATTAGTTTTTTATTGATTATTCATGTTTGCCGCCATTTTTACTAACGATATCGTAAATATATACGAGACCCCCGACCCTCTTGTAAAGTTACGAGACATTTGCGAGGAAATTTACGATATCATAGCTACGAGAATGTTGATAAGACGGGTAAAAAAGATACGAGAACGTTGCGAGACACTTACGAGAAATGTTTCTCGTAAGTACAATGATAAGACGGGCCCTACATATCTAAGCTATGAGCTTTCAGATTTTGAAGAAGGGTTTTAAAATGTTTCTTATTTATTGCTATAGTAATCTTATAGAGTTTTGCATGGGATGGAATTATATCTAATTTACTACAGTTGGTAAAACTTTACGCAGAGGAAATCCCTGTGACGTTTCTTTGAGCTTTGCCCAACAGTTTAGTAGGAGATGTTGTTTGAAGCCAGTTGTCAACGGCCACCTATCATGAAAACTCTCAAATAGGAAACACATCTAGATCTACAATACATGCACAAAAACCTTTATAGCGATAGAGTTCCAGATCCAATCTTATTCATAATTTATGACAAATCACTTACAAACCATTACATTTATTATTTCATGGACCGATATCTTAGCATAGTGATTTTCGGTAACGCATAGTCAAGACTAAACATACTTTAGAAAAGAAGAACACCGGTTATACCTTTACAAATATTTATTTCTAGATTTCTGTAAAATAGAATTAAAATCACTGTTTTGTAATGTGTAGATTAAGCTGAGTTTTAAATGTAAGAATAACCAAGCATAGAAATCAGAATAACTGAGACACTTGTAATAAGAACTTTATCGTGAGTTGATTTTTACAAACAAATGACAATTAAAATTTTAGTCGCCTCTTGATCTTTACATTTCCAGTCAGTTCTTGTAAGCTATTGTTCTATTCCAAACTCAGTGCAATGCTTACTTCTCCTGTCAGTTTACAGTTCCTACTACTAAAACAGTCCACGTAAGTCCTCTATAGCTCAGTGGTTAGTGCACTTGACGCAAGACCGGAAGGTCGTGCGTTCGAACCCCGCCGGAAGCTGGACTTTCCACTTAATTTCATCTCTCCTCTATTACTGGTCATTTCGCATTATCTTTCGGCAAAAACTTCATTGTCAAATTTCAACTTCTCTATTAGTACCGAGTATGTCTCTGCTAACTTGTGACAAAGCCAGCAAGTAGGAACGGAAATTCTAAGGGCATAAACTGGCGTGTCCGGAGTATACAGTGATAGAGTAGCTTAGCCATAGCCCAGTAACAGGTAAGTAAATTGTAAAGGAGTACGGAAGAGTACCATAGGAAAACTGTCCCATGACAATAAGTGCATGAATTGAGTAACAAAGACAGACAGTGAGTACAAAGAAAGAAACGAGAAAGTAATAAATGAAATGCAGGTGAAATGCAGGTCAAAAGTGAAAATCACAGTAGAAATCGAATATACAGCAATATTCAGCGAAGAGTATGTGAGCACATATAGCTGATGATTAGGGCGGGGCGGGGATGTTGCAGATAGGGGTAGGGAGTGTGAGAAGGCAGATAAGACCGACAAAAAGAATAAAATTTAAAAAACAGTCCACGTTAAACAAGATCTAGCTAAAAATCAACAATAACAAATTCAAATGTTTATACGTACGAGCCGTTTGTAAATTAAGGTTTATGTTATGAAATCTCCAATTTTTAAGAACTCAAACACAAAATATTTGCTCAAAATGTGATTTAAATACTATTGTTAACATGTGAACGGCGCGTGGTATCTTGTGCCCAGAGATTTGAGGGTGAAGGTTACCAAATCAAGTGATAGGGATCGATTGGTTTCCGCCGTTTAAAACCAAAAGTGTATGTTTCATAATGATCTCAAAAAGTGTTTACTATAATCAAAAGCACAATCTCTAACCATGTCATAAAGACGAGCTTTGGTTGCTTGGCCGATAAGGCGCTCGCCTTCGGAAGAAACATCAGTCACAGAAAGGGTTGCAACCCTGGGTAAAGACACTAATGTCAAACGCGCTTCTGTCCAGCCCGCGGTAAATAGGTAGCAGTGATTAACAAAGCAGTTAAAAACACCTGTGGTCCCGCCAGGTAGATTTCTTACTAAATTACCTCCGGCAACTCGAGGTCACTGATTATCAGATTTTTCTCACCTCCGATGGCGCATCATTATTTTGACGCGTCATGTGAAAAACTTCTATTGTTTGTTAATTGATTGTTCTCGTTAATTATCGATTAATCGGCCGTCCAGTGGCCTAAGTGTATAGAATATTTTTCGCACATTTAAATTGTCTTCTTTTATTGAATAAGAAGAAAATAAAGAAAATCATGTTTGCGAGTTTTTAATTACGAGAACGTAATGATGAGATGAAAAGTTTGAGTCTGAGTAGGCTTTTGATTATAAAGCTTGAGAGAAAATCCCAAACTGCATATTCTTTCGTTTGATTTCTATCACCTCTGCGCTAACTGAAATAATTGTGCTTTTTCTTTGTTTCATAGATATCTTTTGCCTTTGCATATAACGATCTTTATTTATATTTTGATACATTTGTTGAGCGATTAAAATGATATTAACTGTCATGTGTTTCTTTATTTAACTCTGTCTCGGATGACATTTACAAACAGGTATACGGACATAATCCCCTATGGACAAAATCCCCTACACAAAAAATGACACGGGCGGACAAAATCCCCTACTTGATTTTGCACAGGGAGGACTAAATCCCCTACATGGTAATACATTGGGCGGACAAAATCCCCTACATAAATTTTTAAAGGGGGGACAAAATGCCCTTCAGTCCCCTGGATGCATTACAATATATGAACTGAAACATTGGCAGTACTTGAATTTCAGGGTCAAGCTTTAATTTTTATCTTTTAACTACTTACACAGCAAACATTTTTTATATTATTAATAAGTTATACTATCACAGGTAGTATAAGCCCATGGCAAATTTGAAACCATGTGAAACAAGTGTACTTCAAAATCACACTGGTCCAAAAATGGCATACTCCCCTCAATGGATTTTACAAATGGAAAAGCATATTAATGTTTTATATTGAATGAAAAATATTACTGAATGTTTCATTTCTCTCTAGTTTTACTCTATTTTAGCAAATGATTGAAACAAAATATTGAATTTACAACGTAAAATCCATTGAGAGATTATGACTACTATGCCGTTTTTTGACCAAGGGGATTTGAGTGTCTTCCATGTAAAACAGTACACATAATTTGCATGAAATGACAATTCATTTTTGTTCTAGAAAAACATTTTTTTCACAATACATAGCACACACAGCGCAAAAATTATCAACACATGACATATAAACAATTATTAAAAGAAACTATTTTTCACTTTAAATGGTACTAGTTAGAACAAACTATGACAACTATTTATTTACCATACATGGCATACAGAGTTGATAATTAGCTGATTAACCAAATGTTATTATTTCCTTTAATCAAATATTTATAAACCAAACTGCTAACCATTTATCTATTTAATTTAATTTGTGAAGGTAAAATTATATTCTTCCCATTGTTAGTGGTACTGTAATTTTCTTAGTTTATTTTAATTGATCATTTTAATATAGTCAGTTTTTCAATATCAAGTAATTTTCAAACAATTTCATTAAAATTAATTCTTACACATTTATCACAATCACTGTTAAAGTGCTTTGATACATTCAATTGAAATACATTTAATAAGGGTTGCACAGCTCCCAATTGCATTCAGAAATTCAGAGTCATTATATTGAGTACAAAGGGCTTTTTTATGTTTTCTCTTTTTGATTGACATACCCAGCCTTACAATTTCTGTTTATGTATCAACATCCTAAGAAACTTTTTGTAATCCATTGACCATTGTCCATATACTTGTAAACAAGAGGCTTTAATTTTTACAATTAACAATTGTTTGTTTTGTCTAATTTCCCATGTGTTCTCTGCTGTAATTAAATTGATAAGTCTTATAAAAATACTTTAACAAAACTTTCCTCAAATAATGTTAGAAAACTGATGCACTGAGACAATTTTTGTGACTAACTTGAATGTAAAATCTCATTGTTACGGGCGAAAGCTGGTAGGGCGCGAAGCCCGACCATGAAAATGAAAATCCTTCTGCTTTCGCACGGTATATGTATTGCCTGTTTTCATTTTTAATTGTAAATAGGTAACATAAAAATAAGAACTCTTTTTATTGGCACTGATCAATGCTACCTGATTTAAACAAAGCTATACACAAGATTACATAAATTCAGAGTGAAGGGGATTCCATATGTAGGGGATTCCCCCCGCCCCCCTGTACAATTTTATGTAGGGGATTTTGTCCGCATTGTGCATTTCCATGTAGGGGGATTTCGTCCTCCCCTGTTAAAATAATGTAGGGGATTTTGTCCGCCTGTGTTAATTTTTCGAAGGGGATTTTGTCCGTAGGGGATTATGTCCTACAATCTTACAAACAACGTATTGAAACGTGTTTGTAATGCGTTTCTTGAAAATGCCACATGTGATTTGTTAT